>JACXGM010038363.1:0-10854 GCA_016801145.1 Umbra pygmaea
GGTCCCGCAAGCTCGTGCTAAATCTCTTCAATAGTTTGTGACTCTATGTTCTACATTACAAATGTGGATGCAAAATTGCCTGGATCTGTGCATGACTCAACTATTCTCTGAGAGTCACCTTTATGCACATTATTTCAATTTGTTAGGGGAAAAATGTGACTGTATTACATACATTTCTTCTGAGCCTAACAAAAGTGAAATTTTCCATTATACAGGTGATTGGAACGGAATCCTACTTTGACAGGGGCTATGCCTTCAGGCAGTATTTCATGACGCCATTCCCTGTTCCACACTCCGGACCACAAACCCGTTACAACGCAGCCCTGTGATGGAGGTGCAGCCTGATGACCTGCAGCCAGTGCAGGACCAACCTACAGCAGAGCTGCACGGGACAGAATTGTGGAACACCATGTTAGATTTTTATTTCAAGAAACACATTAAATTAATAATAAAAGACAAGACATTATGCTTAGCTCCTTGAGTTTTATTTCAATTATTCTTTGTAAAGAAAAGCCAGTGATAGTCATCTGTTGCCTGGAATAAAATATATTGTTATGCAAGCTCAACAATAGTAGCCTACTCTGTGGTGGCTCTGACATTTCGTAATTATGAAATTAAATTATGTAAGCCTAATTATTAAAATACAAGAATTCTGTAATAAGTGATAAAACCACAACATGGTGACCATTTACGCATTTAATTTGTCTGCTACTTTTTTTACTTTAACAGATTTTGAGGTTTTCCATTGCGTTTTAATCAAACTTTCAAATTCCTCGTAACCTTCAAGCAATAACCGTTGCTCTGCTGCGGAGAAAAACTGGGCGGGCTCTTTGGCCATGATGAGCAGCCAATAGCAGTGTTGTTGATCAACGTTTCTACTATCGATACATCTCCCCTTTTATGCCAACGCGCGTACGCGCAATCATCTCAGATGACTCAATCCTGCGATACTAATCGTAAACGGCAGGTGTGTTCGAAGAACCAAATTAGCCAGATCATGATTAGCCCGATGAAGTCATCTTAGATGTGTCCTTTGATCTCGGATGTATTAAGCGACGTACGAAGAACCGACCCCAGGAGGCAGAACAATTATCACTGACTCTATGCTCTATAGCGGCACAGAACGCTTAGGCTAAATAAAAGAGTGTACACAATAAACTCCAACTACACATCACTCTTTTCACAATTTACATAATGTACTACCCCTCCCGGACATCAGCAAGCCAACTTCACAATGAACAGCACCGCCCTCTGGACCCATGAGCTCTTACATTGACAGAGTGCTAGTTAACCCCAGCTGATCACAATTTGCAATTAGATCTAACCAGCTCAAACCATTTCCATATAATCAAGATCTGACTTGCTACTGGAGTCCAGAGGGTGGTGCAGCTTACCATATAAACACACTTCATAATACATTCAGACTAAACCCAAACAACAGTACATAAGCACTGTCCATAAATATGTATGAAAATACAATTAGCATAAATGTACACATACACCCTATCAGTTCTGTTTTATGCCACGACTTGCTAATGAAGCCCTAGGAGTCATGACAGAAATGGTACATATATTAACAATTATGCAGGGGTGTGCAAACTTTTGAGCAAAACTGTATGTTTAGTAATGGGCTGTCTTTTTATTACAATTTCATTAGTTCAGAAATGACCACCTCAGACTATATAAACAGTTACCCAGAGTGTTGAAGAGAATGTTTACAATGTTATCTGAGTACATCTTTTCTGTGTCCCGTGACATAGTGGGTAGAAGGTGAGATTCCAAAGTCCAAATAAATGGTTGAATTTCATTGGCTCTTCAACTGCCAATATTCACATGACAGGAGGATCAGGGCAACAAGTGGATATATTTACACACAAATACAAACAGTGGCAGAAGGTGTTAACACAGCGCTTCAAGCATATATGACGGAAGCTTTCACTGTCACAGTACAATGGCCTTGTTCTCTGTTTTCTCTGCATTCTCTGTGTGGCAGTGGTTAGACATCCAAGGATTTCTCTTGTTCTCTGTGGTCTTCTTGCTATTAGCAGACTATGCTAAGAACCTTCAGCCTGCTAGCTTCCCACCTGGACCCAGGGCTTTGCCTTTTGTGGGGAACTTTTTCACAGTTGACTTCAAAAAGTTCCATAACAGTTTAACTGAGGTACGTCTTCTCAGAATGGTGGTAATGTCTGTCAGTCAGTTATTTTTTATCTAGAAAAACTACCTAAATTTAAACTTTTCACATTTAGTTTTTGTTTTATGAGTAAAAATGTACTCATCATGGTGGTCGTTTTCTTCTTCAATTTATCTTCTTTCTATCCATACAGCTTTCTCAGAAGTATGGGGATGTGTACAGTCTGAGAATGGGGCAGACGTGGATGGTTGTGTTGAATGGTTACCAGATCATAAAGGAAGCCCTGATTACTCAGGGAGAGAGTTTTGCCGACCGACCCACACCACCTCTCACTAGAGACATGGGTCACACTTTTGGTAAGATGTTATAGGCCTCTATTCCTAAGCTGAGTAAAAGTATGACAATGTTGATAGCATCATTTAAAGGCCTGTTGGTTTTGTAGGCAAACTGTTGGTTTTGTTGATCAAAGGAGGCCAAGTGATGGTTGTGAGATGGGTCAGGATTTGCGTGGTTCCAGTCCCTGAATCTCTAGCCACTCCCACTTTTAGAATTTTTGGTTGGGTGATTCAGGTTCTGGCATCGCTTGTGTTTGCGCACATTTGTTTGTTCCTTTGTTTGGTCAATGATTAACGTGTGGCGTTAGTGTCGATGTGTGTAATCCATATTTGAAATCGCCAACCAATAACCTGTTTTCCAGAGGTTTACCATAAACTTGGATATAAGAATCCGTTTATTTTCTTTTGGTAAAAACAAACAGTACAGTCAAGCCTATTCCAAAACTAACATACACCTAATCACACATCATACACTATACCACTGTCAAAAAAGAATGACCTTGCTGTGCGCAACACAGCTGAACCAACATAAACCCCCACGTCATCTGCTGATTGCCAATAAAATGGCTCCAACAGCTTGCTTCAGTTGAAATTTACTACTTCGTCTCAGCGAACGAGCCAATCAGCATAATTTACCTGACTAAGGGGGTTGGACAATGGTGTGATGAAATGAAACAAGCCTGAGAGACAGAGACAACAACAGCAGCAATGCTAGATGATTATTTTGCAAGATAGGCTCTTGGTTGAAATAATGAACAATAGAAGCTGGCTTATTATATAGCCTTTGGGATTGTTCTCTAGCACCTTCTAGAAGATCCTTATTTCTTCTGATACTTGACTGTCTCGCATGAGCAGACATCAGGTCTCCTTAAAACATTAGGTCATCTTCTAGAATCTTACCTTTATACCAATTGGCCATGGCTAGTTGTTGTTCCCAGATTCACTGAGTAACCCTTATCTGTGTGCCCTGTCCTGTTAGTAACCTGTCCTGTTACATTTTTATTAGATCTGTGATGGTAATAGATAATAGAGTTAAGTCATATGTCATAAGCTTATTCTAATGTTTATAATAAAAGAGAACAGCCATTGATGGCCTCTTTGTTACGGTAAACTATTTGCACAGTGACCCAGCTGCCCCTCCCGCTGAAGGAAAAAGCCCATGGTCATCTCTACAATAACACAATCCACACAAAGCCTTTCTGCAAAGTCATTGTGTGGCCTTGAATCTCTCCCTCCCAGAGAGAGAGGAAAAGCCCCTGTCTACACTCAGATGACCTAACAGGCCTCATAATCTTTGGTGCATAACACTCTCGTCTAGTTATACCATTCTAAACTGTTTAAACTGTATTTAACATGCTCATATAGAATTTCTTTCCTTAACACTAACAAGGGAAGAAATTATTCTAAGAGTAGCATCCCTAAAACCAAAGCAGAAAATTCCGTTGTCATATAATTGATTAAAAACGGTCAGTAATGTGACGGTTGGTGACAATTGTATCAATAGGTAGTTTACATTACATTAGCCAGTTGATGGCTAATGACGTAAGTATTTTGTGATTGGTTAGGGGATGTGGACTAGGTCTCTGACAACGCCCATCATGGAAAACACCTGCTATGGAAATATCTTCAGACTGAATAATGGAATTAAACAGAATGTCAAATATAGTTCTAAATATCAGGCTAGGTCAGTATAGGTGCTCAAATCTTTTCAAAACCTTTTCAAGTTGAGAACTACAGGTCTGTAGTAGGGGTGTGTTGAGTCTTCGATAAAATGACTATCGTTGCGGATATGAGGAGTTTGCCTTACACAGATATGATACGATTATTAACTGAATTATCTGTGATCATCCTCACTCTTAATTAGCTGACTCAGTTTTTAAGCCTGGGACGTCAAGCCTGCTTCTGCAATAGGATTGTTATTTGCCTGGTAGAGAAGCTCTCACTTCTGACACACAAATAATAAACAGACACCTAATGGCTCTTGCATTCTCCTTTACCCTCTTGTCTCAGTGCAAATCAGAAAAATGTATAGATCCTGTCAGTCTTGATATATTTAAAAAATCAAAGAAATCGCAAACCAGGCAAACATGTAGGACAGGTGCGTAAAAGACAAGTGGAACTTGGAAATGATAAAAGGAACTCCCGCACACCGTCTATAGCTAGTAACAAATTATATTTTAATTTCAACATTTCGGTCTGCAGACCTTCATCAGGCATGCCTGCGGACCGAAACTTTGCAATTAAAAAGTAATTTGTTAATAGCTATAGACGGTGTGCGGGAGTTCCTTTTATCAGTCTTGATATATTTGTCATTTACTTTATAAGGCAGAGATGTCAGAAAAGTTACGTTTGAAACCAGACAACTAACATGTATTATACAAATTGTATTTTCTATTGATTTGTCATTTGACAAAAATATGCATTATTTTCTCACCAGTATTCTCCCTCCCTCACCTCAACTCACAAGTGTGGTTTCACATGGCTCCCAAAATGATATTTATACAGTACATGGTTAAACTTTACTCTACCTCCCAGAAATTACTGTTCACAGGTCGGAATATCAGCCAATATCACCCAGAGTTATTTTTTAAACTGCACTGCCCCTGAATTGATTCAAGAATAAAACTTCCGTAGTGAGTTTGAGAATACTACGGATTGCAGAAGTTAGAGAGGGATAATTTTCCTACAATTGCTATTGCAAGTGACGAAATACCCAAAGAGTATGTCAAATTCGATCAAGTGTTATTGAATGGTAACATGCAAAAACATAAATGTTTGAGCCGGAATACAGTGAGGAAAGAACTACAGCAACGGCAGGAGCTAGAACAGCTGAATCAAGCAGCTTATTGTGAAGCTATTGAGGCCAGGGTGAACTCACACTGGTGGTGTTTGTGGAAACTGCCCAGCAATGGAAAGAGACAATAAGGGCCCTATTTTATCGATCCAAGCGCATGGCGTGAATCGCATGGCGCAAGTGCGCTTTGGGCGTGTCCAAATCCACTTTTGCTAGTTTGACAGCGGATAAAAGGTTCCATGCACCGTTATACTAAGTGTCTTCATTACAGTTTTTTCCAATTGCTAACACACAAAATGCATAATTTGGCTCATTGTGTCAAAACTCAACACACAAGAATGCTTTACACAAAACTTGAAGATTAACATCTAACTGCCATGTCAAAACTGCCATTCTGCAATCAAAACTTAACACTCTGACTCCAAAAGGCCCTCTTCAGATCGATAGTTAACACACATGCAAATGATCAATAAACAGTCAAACAGACACAACACACTGGTCAACTTTACTCAAGACACTTCTGTCATTTGTAGTTTTTAAACCGTTTTTATTCCTGAAACCAAGCCTCAGTGATACATTGTACAGGTAGTAAAACAACTCCCATTAAAAGTCAGGGATCACTCCGTCGATTGGGGTCGGGCCACGTCACCTCGTCCACAAATAAGGGGGCAGGTACAGCACCATGAAATGGTCGTGGTTGGCGGATTAGTCCCAAACCAGAGCAGCCCGGTGGAAACTGACATTATCCCAGATGACAATGAACATGGGCTGCCCTGGTTGGTCCTATGTGATGTAGTGCATGCAGAAATGTCAGTATGTGTGCAGTGTTGTAGGGACCCAGGGTGGCATGGTGATGGAGGACCCCCTGACCACTAATGGCTGCACGCATGGTGATGTTGCCCCCGCACTGCCCAGCAACATTCTCGATGTCCCTTTGGCCGATGATTTTTCAGTCCCGATGTCTGGTTTTTACCAGAGTCTCTTCCTCTATCTCCTCTCCCTCTTCCCTCCCTGTCTCTTCCTCGTTCTCCTCGCCTTCTTCCCGTCTCTTTCTCATCTTCTCCTTCCCATTGGTCCTTCTCATGACAGGTGCTCATACCTGAATTATATATAGTGACTGATTGGTGTTCAGTTACAGGTTAAGTGTTTTACGATGTGTGCAGGAGTGTGGCTAATGTCATGTGTGTTTTAACTATTGAATGGACGTGCTGACTGCAGAGTGTTTCATCATTGGCCAAAGTGTGTAACACATACACGATGTGTGTAGTGTTTTGCACCGTGTGTTACAGAATTGTTTACGGTGCCATGCCGACATTGTGTTTATTCATTTGGTGCCTGAGTGTACCAAATCCATGCAAACGTTACGGTTTCGACGCTTTGTTCTGAGCATTCACTTTTAGTGTTTTAGCAATCGGGAAAAACAGTAATTCATGGGTGTGTTTTGGGCGTAACATGCAACTAACCAATCAGAGATTCATTTCCCATTCCCTTTAAGAGCCAGGCATGTTTGTACCTTTTGCGCATTGCTATTATGATGGCGGATTTGCACTCAAATATCTTTATTAGTAATCTTTTGCATGTCTGTGTGCTGTTGCGCTCCCCTGTGTGTGTGTAACAAGCATAGTGTGCACGCGCTGTGCTTATACCATAGGTGCATTTGATTAATTTGCTGTTAAAATAACAATGAAATGCTGCGCAATTGACTTTATACTAGGTTTTTGATTGGTCAATGGCGCAATCACTTTCCAATGTCTCAAGCACTACGCCAAGAATTATCCTGAACACACCTCCCTGTTAGACCAGCACTCCCATGGGCGCAAATATGGGCGCAGGTGCATTTGCTATTTAAACAACGCGGGCGCCTGATGGGAAATGGACATCTGCGTCGGTCTTAAACCAGCAAAGACACTTGTGTTCGGACTTTGCGCTGCGTTGCGCCGGTTGCAAGATAGGGCCCTAAGACTTTGCTGTAAAGATTGGGACAGGGCACAATGTCTGCTTTTAACCATCTCCAGCCAAGAAGATCATTACTATGTAGTTTGTTAGATCATCCAAGTTTGAAATGGACCATTGTGTATAGAAAGCTTCTGTAACCCGAAACAAAACTGGAAAACCCAGCCGGCCCCTGAGGATCTAGCAGTCGCAGAGGTAAGAAGCTTGCTAGGATGACCTAGCATGTATTGTTTGTGTATACACTTGGATGAGTGTGATGCAAGATAAAAAGTAATTGTTGAAAGAATGATGCTCTGATTGAATTGGAGCTAGCTAGGTGCTATAACTCCCGATTGAATACAGAGGAATTAGTGACCTATTGTATCGGTCAAGGACACAGTGAATTGTTAATAAGGCAACATTCTTCTTGACATATTTGTCAAAGATAGTTGATGGGGTGCTAACTAGCTAGTTGGATAGCTAGCATATATTTTTTGTTGATGTATATTGTGCAATAATTTAATGTAATTTCCAAAAATATTTAGGGATGGAATATTTTTAAAATGTTTTGTGTTTTTTCCCATTTTTCTCCCCTCCCAATTCCCTCTAATCCTGCCTCATCGGCATCTCTGCAACTCTTTGTACAGATCTGTTGGATGGCAAGGGGCATGCACACCGCATGCACAATAATTTAATGTAATTTCCAAAAATATTTAGTGATGGAATATTTTATTTACATTTTTTGTGTTTTTTCCCATTTTTCTCCCCTCCCAATTTCCTCTAATCCTTCCTCATCCGCATCTCTGCAACTCTTTGTACAGATCTGTTGGTTGGCAAGGGGTATGCACACCGTTCATCCAACCACATGTCGCCCAGCCGCTAATTCTTTTCACACTGTGAATCCAAAACGGAAGCCTTTAGTCAGATCTATATTGTCGGATCTATATTATTCTGGGGCATATAGCTCCTGGACAATTTCATGGCTTGTTGTAAATGTTACTAGCTACATGTATGGTGAATAGCTAACTAGGCCATGGGCATAGGCTACGTTCAAATCACTTTAAGTGACCCGCTAGGGGGTAGGCACTAAATTTGCTTTGAATTCTGGACCTTGTGGTATTCCAATTAAGTGGACAATATGTATACTTGTTTTTCTTGGATGAATTGGCAGGCACAGCATTGTATATGACATCAATTATCTATGGCAGGGCTGGGCAAACTACGGCCCGATGCGGCCCGCCGGGTCCTTTGATCCGGCCCGCCATACCCTCCTAAGTCTATTGACGCTCTAGAGCGTTATCTCGCGAACCTCACTAGCCAGCAAACACATGTTGAGACCTTTGGAAAGAGGAGAATCAGCCACAAATAATGAGTGGTGGCACATGTCTGTGGGTTAATTGGAGCCAGAGATATGGTTTCAAACCCTTAATCTAATTAAATGCACTTGTTTTGGTTGTGAGTTTACATAGAAGTGTGTGTGTGCGTGTGTGTGTGTGTGTGTGTGTGCGCGTGTGTGCGCGTGTGTGCGTGTGTGTGCGCGTGTGTGCGTGTGTGTGTGTGTGTGCGTGCGTGCGTGCGTGCGTGTTTGGGGGGTAATTTAATAACATTTCCTATATCCAATTTTTTTCATAGTATGCGACCCTTCACTTGGTTTCAAAAACTTAATTTGGCCCTCAAGCTAAAATAATTGCCCACCCCTGATCTATGGTAACATTTGTAAATACTATATTAAGAAACAGATTTTGTCACATCCAGCCCAGGGTGGGCTGGAATACACATGAACTGAGAGATGGCCTCAAGTATATGTTTGTGCATTTCTATATATATGTATATAGTGCCTTGCGAAAGTATTCGGCCCCCTTGAACTTTTCGAGCTTTTGCCACATTTCAGGCTTCAAATATAAAGATATAAAACTGTAATTTTTTGTGGAGAATCAACAACGTTGAAAGTGGGACACAATCATGAAGTGGAACGAAATTTATTGGAAATTTCAAAATTTTTAACAAATAAAAAACAGAAAAATTGGGCGTGCAAAATTATTCTATACATAATTATTCTATATAAGTTAATACTTTGTAGCGCCACCTTTTGCTGCGATTACAGCTGTAAGTTGCTTGGGGTATGTCTCTATCAATTTTGCACATCGAGAGACTGAAATTTTTGCCCATTCCTCCTTGCAAAACAGCTCGAGCTCAGTGAGGTTGGATGGAGAGCGTTTGTGAACAGCAGTTTTCAGTTCTTTATACAGATTCTCGATTGGATTCAGGTCTGGACTTTGACTTGGCCATTCTAACACCTGGATATGTTTATTTCTGAACCATTCCATTGTAGATTTTGCTTTATGTTTTGGATCATTGTCTGGTTGGAAGACAAATCTCTGTCCCAGTCTCAGGTCTTTTGCAGACTCCATCAGGTTTTCTTCCAGAATGGTCCTGTATTTGGCTCCATCCATCTTCCCATCAATTTTAGCCATCTTCCCTGTCCCTGCTGAAGAAAAGCAGGCCCAAACCATGATGCTGCCAACACCATGTTTGACAGTGGGGATGGTGTGTTCAGGGTGATGAGCTGGGTTGCTTTTACGCCAAACATAACGTTTTTGCATTGTTGCAATTGTTCAGTTTTGGTTTCATCTGACCAGAGCACCTTGTTCCACATGATTGGTGTGCCGCCCAGGTGGCTTGTGGCAAACTTTAAATGACACTTTTTATGGATATCCTTCAGAAATGGCTTTCTTCTTGCCACTCTTCCATAAAGGCCAGATTTGTGCAGTATAAAATAGATTGTTGTCCTATGGACAGACACGCCCACCTCAGCTGTAGATCTCTGCAGTTCATCCAGAGTGATCATGGACCTCTTGGCTGCATCTCTGATCAGTCTTCTCCTTGTATGAGCTGAAGGTTTAGAGGGACGGCCAGGTCTTGGTAGATTTGCATTGGTCTGATACTCCTTCCATTTCAATATTATCGCTTGCACAGTGCTCCTTGGGATGTTTAAAGCTTGGGAAATCTTTCTGTATCCAAATCCGGCTTTAAACTTCTCCACAACAGTATCTCGGACCTGCCTGGTGTGTTCCTTGTTCTTCATGATGATCTCTGTGCTTTCAACTGACCTCTGAGACTATCACAGAGCAGGTGCATTTATACAGAGACTTGATTACACACAGGTGGATTCTATTTATCATCATTAGTCATTTAGGTCAACATTGGCTCATTCAGAGATCCTCACTGAACTTCTGGAGAGAGTTTGCTGCACTGAAAGTAAAGGGACTGAATAATTTTGCTCGCCCAATTTGTCCGTTTTTTATTTGTTAAAAAAGTTTGAAATATACAATAAATTTCTTTCCACTTCATGATTGTGTCCCACTAGTTGTTGCTTCTTCACAAAAAATTACAGTTTTACATCTCTATGTTTGAAGCCTGAAATGTGGCAAAAGGTCGAAAAGTTCAAGGGGGGCAAATACTTTCGCAAGGCACTTTATATATATATCAGCCGCGGTCGGTGGATCTTAATTGGGGAGGAGGGGCTCGTATTACGCTCGGGACCGGAGTAAATGGAATGGTGCGCAACAAACAAAACCAATTGTTTTTTGTTTTGCACACATCACTCCGGTTCTGAGCGTAATACGAGCCCGTCCTCCCCAATTAAGATCCACCGACCG
>JACXGM010038364.1:0-10855 GCA_016801145.1 Umbra pygmaea
TGTGTGTGTGTGTGTGTGTGTGTGTGTGTGTGTGTGTGTGTGTGTGTGTGTGTGTGTGTGTGTGTGTGTGTGTGTGTGTGTGTGTGTGTGTGTGTGTGTGTGTGTGTGTGTGTGTGTGTGTGTGTTGTGATCTGGATCTTTAGCTTTGAGACTTCTTCTGTAGGGTCGCGGAGTGAACAAACACTGTATCCTTAGCTACTGCGGTGCTAAAAATGAATTCACTCACAGCTCATTGGATTAGAAAGCAGACAGACATCTTTACATATCTCTGTCCTGAAAGTGCAGGTACAACCATCCTGAGAAGCTGCTGGAGATGAGGAGAGGGCGCTGTGGGGAGTGGGCCAACTGTTTTACCCTGTGTTGTAGAGCCCTGGGTCTTGAGGCCAGATACATCTGGGATAGCACAGGTACTGTAACACTGTTCTTTTATCACTTTTCTTTCATTATTTAAAAATGTATCTTTCAGCTATTTTGTACTTTGCTGGCCAGGCGATTTTGGCCACTGGTTGTAAAATTGGAGCTATTGACTTATAAAATACACCTGACGTACACTTATAGATCTCTTTCGTATGACACAAGCAAACCAAAATTTAGGGGATTAATAAACAATGTTCAGGGTAGGGCCTCAACATGTATTTGGGTGATTTATTTTCCATTTTGCTCTTAACCTTGACAATGTGTTGATGACAGAAGTATGGTAACATAGTTTTATTGATAATGCCGGAATGTTCTCTGAGGTTGTTAATCCTAACGTAGGTTTATTTATGACTAGAATATTACTTCTCCAACAAGATTGCATGGTAGATTATTCCTTTTTGTTGTGCCGTGCTGTCCCAGACCACTGTAAACCAGATGTATTCTTAATATGTTGTGCTGTGCTATCCCAGACCACTGTGAACCAGATGTATTCTTAATATGCTGTGCTGTCCCAGACCACTGTAAAACAGATGTATTCTTATTATGTTCTGCTGTGCTGTCCCAGACCACGTTTGGACCGAGGTGTACTCAGCTTCTCAGCGTCGTTGGCTACACTGCGACTCCTGTGAGGATGCCTGCGACAAACCTCTGCTCTACGAAATTGGCTGGGGGAAAAAACTAGCATACATCTTTGCTTTCTCGAAAGACCAGGTAAAGGATGCAAAATGTCAAATAGATATATGTAGATAACAGCTTTTCCACTGAAAATGCATTGTTCAACCATCTTGGTCGCTCCTACAGTACACCTTGTCTGAACACTGCAGTTTTGAGTGTTCATACTTAGGCGTAATCTGTTTAATGCAGAGACGCTCAAGTTTACTTCTTCCTCAACCTTGGCTGGATTCAATATTACACACACATCAGAAAGAAATAACTAATTTCCCAGATGGTGATAAGTCATCGAAATTAGGGCTGCTCGATTATGTAAAAAATCGTAATCACGATTATTTAAGTCAATATTGAAATCACGATTATTTAAATCGATTACTCATTGATTTTGGAAATTTGCATTTGTTGATTTTGAAAAACAGTGAAAATATTCTGACTTCAGGAGCGGCTGCATTTTTTTTACTTTGTTGAGGGTGACCAGCACACATAGTTCGTTTGAATGTATGGATTTGATTAGACAGCAATGTCTTTCAATTATATTTGCAAATAAGTTATTTATATTCATTATATTAAATAAATTAACACTTCTAAACGTATCTTATTTTCTATTTTGCCTGCAGGTTTTTCATGTGCACACGATCACTGTGCTTAATTAAGTCTGCTGTAGAATCGCAAACAGCAGTTCAAACTACTGGATATAAGCAACACGAAGCATGGCTCTTCAGTCGGTAGAATAATTGTTCAAAAGTAATACATGGCTCTACACTAAACCTGTGCTAATGAAACCAAGAACGAGAACGTGATTAACTGCTCAGTTTCGTTGCTTCGGTACTGATATGCGCAATCTAATACAAAAGAAAAATGTTTCAGTAAACAACGCTGCAAGGACACAAATAAAATAACCTAACCAAGACTCAAATAGACAAAGCTGATAAGCTAACTAACAAACAAAGTACCTGCGTTGCTGTGAGGTAAACTCATGGAGCTGCTGCAATCACCTTGCTGTAATATATAAAATACTGTAGACCATAGATCAATACTCTGCCTTTTGTCGCCACTTCTGCACAGCATTTCCCATATAAAGCACGCAGAGCAACTCTGGTAAAGTGGTGGTGAGATGGCAAATTACAACGCATGTCCAAAGTATGCTACAACATTCTATAGAGCGGTCGTTCTCAACTGTGCTAATGGGGCACACATCTTTGGCTAAAAGTATGCAACGGCATGTGTTATTTTTGTTGTGCCTGCGCGCACGATGGATTTGGAGTCTCACTGTAAAATGCGTCTATAATAGACGACTGAGTGAGTTTCGCTTTCGGTTTCAGGAGGGACAAAATTGCGCTTGTGAGTGTAATTCGAACGCAAGCCAAAAATAAGAGTTCTTAAATGCAATGTACAAAATAATCGTTTTTTCTCGATTACACTCTTTTGGTGATCGTTAGGAGGTGAAATTGAAATCGCGATCAAAATCCGATTAATTGCACAGCCCTAATCCAAATTGTCCAAAATAGTAAAGGAATGACTCTATAACTGTATCACATAGTATTTTCTGGATGTTAAGGACTGTCCATCCTTCTGCAGGTTGTAGATGTGACGTGGAGATACTCTTGTAAGCACTCAGAGGTTCTATCTAGAAGGAACAAGGTTCAGGAGCCATGGCTGCTACAGACCATCAACGGGCTCAATGCTGTGGTATGCTACCTTCAAAGCCGATATGTCCATTTGTTATAAGCAGGAACATTAAGGAGATTCATGAACAACAGGGCATCAGACTTCTAGTATACTACATTGTAAACATACCATGAAAACCTTCACTTGTAGACAGTAGTCACAAATCTGCCATAATCTTCCCCTCACTTCTATTTTGAATTGTGTTTTTAGAGGCAGCAGTCTCTGAGCGCTGAGAGGAAAAAGGAGCTGTTAGAGAGGCTTCTTGTAGAGCTGGTGGAATTTATATCTCCTAAAACAACCAAACAGGGGGAACTAGGGGGACGAAGTTCCGGCTCCCTGGCTTGGAGGGCTGCGCGCGGGGAGACGGGACCAGAGACTACCCCATCGGTGAGACCGCTGGGTTACTGAGACGTGATGAGATTAATGAAATGACCCGGAAGCATGACTGTAGTTGCTAGAAGTGTCTGTCCTTCACATGTTATGATGATATTTATACTTTACGGATCCATCGCAAACAAAAACGGTTGTTTTAAAATTCGAATCAACCGTTATTTTGAAATGAATGGGTTTGTTTTCTTCACGTGCCATCTGCCCCCCCCCCCAGGCTGCGATGGCAGAATTTGTGTTCGTTCCGACCGAGAAGGAGAAAAGTGGGGGCGTGTTCCATCTGCGGTACATCTCCACCAAGGATCGCTACTGCAGGGTGTTCAATGATAACGAAGACATTCAGGGCTGGGACAAAGTTGTTTGGAGGAAAGAGTCTGTCTTCAGGAAGTTGGAGAATGACTGGCAGATGGTTCGTTTTTGTCCAGCCTTATTGCTTCATGTATTGCCAAATTGGTAGCCATTATTTCGAAGTTTTGATAAATTGCTTTAATAGAATGTACGTAAACTGTATGTGTTCAGGGGAGTTCAAATGCACATACATATTTGGGTACTATGTGCTCCAGCTTATTAAAAACAAGCAGCGAACTGTTTACATTTTTTCCTTTCAGTAAATGAACTCCCTGTTCCCTCAGGTGTATTTAGCTCGTACAGAGGGCTCTTCGTCAGGGAAAATCAGTTGGAAGTTGGACTGTGCTCCGGCAGGTTTGAAGATAAGGACTGTCTCAGTCAGAGCATGCAGCCAAACCTTTCACTCCGGAACAGTCCGCTGGAGCCTGCAGTCTGGACAGACGGTTGCAGAGTTTTCAGGAGGTGGCTATGAATAAATTAATTATTGGTAGACGGGTTAATAGAATTTTGCCTGATATCTTCTTTGTTCAGTGTTCGGATTTCTGATATATTTACAATATGCACATTGTCATGTGACAGTAGCGTTTTTCAAATATTTTGTCGTGTTGCTGAATCCACAGATGGAAAGACTCATCTAGTTCCTAGCCTGTCTGGATCGTCTGAGCTCGTCGTAGAGGCAGAGCTAGCCGGAGGCGAAGGGGAATCGTCATGGCAACACTCCCAGCTGTTCCGACAGAGTTTGAAGGAGCCAGAAGAATCTTCTTTGGAAATCCTCGTTGAGATGGATAAGGACAACGCTTGAGATGGATGAGAGTCTTTTCAGTCAGGTTCAGTCTTGTCAAGTTACTTTGCTGATTAATTTTGATAATGTAATTATGAATTTTGTATTTGTTCGGAGGGGCTGTTGCATGATTTGTTAATTTATTTTGCAATGTGCTTTGCTCAAGATAATGTTATTGAATGCACTTAAGGTGTGTATAGTCATCTATCTATTGTATGTCCTTTTGTCTTAGCTTTTATAAATCAGGAGGAGGTTGATAGTTACAGTGTAGATGGACAGTCAGATTATCTATTAAGCCTTGGAGGTCTTTTTTTTAACTGTTTATTATTGCTGTTGTAATGATGCTTTTGGAATATTTCATGACATTATTGTAGCAAAGCTATGAGACAAATGCCTTTTATGTAAATAGTCTGATTAAATAGGATTCATTGAAATTAACCCCTTGTCTTTCGAAGAAAGCAAAGATAATATGATTGTTATACATTAAAAATAAAATGTGAACTAGAAAGCCATGTAACTTTTGACAAGTCTGCTACCTAAGTAATTATGAATTTTCTTGTTTCAGTTTATGATACATTGCCTATTTTTTTTACTATGGTCACCACGTCATTTATAGTCCTGTTAAAATGTCCTTTTAATATTGTTAGTTTTATGATTATTATACCTGCCCAGGGACTACAGGTGGAAATGAGCATTGTTGCTATAACCTTGCCCCAGACATATTCTCTTGTACTACAAGTTTAATGTCTATTTGTGCATTGTCCCTGTTTCAAATAAATACATTTCCATTCCATCCACCTATGCGTATGGGTCTAAATGTATTTTTAATAAATGCATGAATATGTTTGTTATATGATTTTAAGTACCTTGCAGAAATCCAGATGATATAAATAATGTAATTATTCAAATATGTCTGTGCAATTGGTTTATAAACCCTATACTGCATATTGTTGCCCTTAGGCAAAAAAAGCGTTTGGGCTTTCATACGCCATATGTATATATTTTTTACTTTTAATGAGAATTCTTACTGACATTAACTATTTAATGAGGTGCAAAATTTGGTATGATGTCAATTGAGGAAGGGACATTCTTTCAGGAAGCAAAGCAACGTCAGCATGTGGTGAAAGAAAGGTAGGATAAATTGAAATATTTTGCATGTAATTATATGTAAAGTTATTGCCTTGTTCAGTTATGGCCTTGAAATCCCTAACTTGTGGAACAACCCCTGTATGAAATAACATGCAACAAAAAGAATACTGTGTTTCTCAACATGCATCTCGTAGGCTGCCCTCAACCCTTGAAGCTGGCATGCAAGTTTGTTTTATATTTGTTTAAAATACTATTTAGCTTCACCCCCCCCCCCCCATTTCTTAGAATTTGATTAGTTGTGGCTGAGGGTTAAGGTACTGAATGTTGCTGGGTTGTAGCCTAAGGTTAGTGATAGCTTAGTTGGATTGAGGGGGAAGGTTAGGGTTAATTGTTGGTTATTTGGGTTGTAGCTGAAGTTTATGGTTCATTATTTATTCTAATGGTTGTGGTGGAATATTAATTACCGATTCTTGATGGCAGAAGGATTAAAGATGAAAAATAAATAAAGATGAAAGTTATTCTTTCTGCCCAAAAAGTGATTGTTTACTATATTTCGTAAATGTATTAGTAACCTTTTAGCTCAATGTGGGGTGGGTGCAGGTACATTTGACATATTTTTTTCTGGGGGTATTGGAAAACCAAAATGTGTGTAGTCAATGGCGTGGGAGCGAGCTTGATGTTTGGGGGGTACACATTCCCTGTCTTTAACATTTGGGGGGCATGCCTTTTTCCTACGCCATTTGAATACAGGTAGAACTTTGAAGGTATTTTTCTACTGTACTGTATATTAACTGGTTTGAAGCTGGATATTTGCAGTTATATTTATTTCTTGGTAGTCAACCGTAGTGCTAACGGTGTGTTTCTACTGTCCTCTACCGGTTACAAATTGCAAGTACTGTGTGGTTCACGTGTTTACTCAATTGGCTGAACAAAACGTCGCCTCGGAAAGCGAGCACCGGATTGGTGGGTTTACACGGTGGAGATTGTCGCCGACTCGAACCGGACGGTGGCAGGCGGCGGAGTTTTTATTTCTGAATGAATATTTTGGTATTGAATTACTCCCGTATTTTAAAGCCATTTTATTAATATATTATTGCAATTAATTTTATACTTCATTAAATGTTGTGAAACTAACGTTTAGATTTTGTACAGTAATTTATACACCACAGCAAATAGCACGCAAGCTTTGTTTCAGAGGCCCGGCCTAGCTGCTGTAGCTGTGCCGCCGCTGGTCGAGTTTAACAATAGCCGCGATACACTCCCTCCATCTCGGGGACTGTTTTGGCAGCCATTTTTCAGCTTAGACTGATACAGACAATAACCATTAAACACGTCTGAATGGGGTCCGTTAACTGAGGTAATTCCTGAGTTTATGGATTTTATTGTATGTAGTATTTCGTATTTTATCCGCTAAGTATCATAACGAACATATTGGGAAACACAAAAGGAAGATGTCCAACGGCGCAGCAGGAAGCGGGGCTCTGACTTGGGTGGTAAGTTACATTTACTGCCATTGGTTTGATTGATCAGATCAGATAGCACTGATCAATGTGTCAGGAGGCACCAGAGAACATCCATAGACACTCTAAATGGCCAGTGTTAGTCATTATTACTAGATAGTCTGTGCTTTTACATGCGCATATTCAGTGTGGGCCAACATAGAGGCTGTGTAATAGATACGGAGCGATGGTGGTCCGCACAAATACATTCATATGTTGTCCGACTAGTGTTACAATATATATAGTTTATTATAGCCATAATGATGTCGTTTAGTAGTCATATTGTTATGACAGGCCCTGCTGAAGGAGCCACTTAAACAATCCCGCAAAAGTTCTTTGTTGCAGAACACGTCAGCTGTGATTGATGGTTTGTTTTACTCGCACACCGTTTGAATGTGGAATGTAACAAAACACAACGTTAATGTTAGTTACGGTGAGCTATAATTATGCTAGCATAAATGTAGATGTAGCAGCGGCATAGTTTGATTTCCTGGCATCACCAGCACCGCTGGATCACTGAAGATGGACAATGGAGCAGCTGGATGAGAGACGCAGGCAGAGCTGCGAGCCCGAGGTCATTCCCTTCGGTCCGTACATATTCCGCGTTTGAGCCCCGAGTCATTACTGCTTGTTGTATGGCCACATGTAATAACAAATAAATAATATATGGTTTGATGTCTGTGGGTAAAACCACTGGAGATAACACGAGCCTCCTAGTAAAGGTTGGTTAATTACTTACTGAACAGCAGTGTGGCTCTACGCAGAGCCAGAATTTTAAACTCTGAATGTGACGTCATTTTGTTGTAAATTATTATATTTTACGTATCTAAATCCAAGCAAATTTTCCAGAGTGATTGACTATAATGTAAATTAAATGGCGGTTTTGACTGCCAGGAATTCCATGAGTTAGTGGACCATTATGAGTATTCATGTTGATTACAAACAGCTGGAGGATCTGTTTAACTCCCCATATAGATCAATGTAAACTGCTCTAGATGGCCACAGGTGACCACAGGATATTATTTGGAGCTGGTTACACTCAAACATTGTTATAACGGAACATATTATTGTTTAGTTTATATCCTCATATTACGTGCTTAAGGTCTCTATATATAATATATATATTGTGTATTTTCTAATAACATAATTTTGCACGTGTCTAATACCAGACCCTCTTTGATAAGAAGAATGCTGCCAAAAAGAAGGAGGAGGAGGCGGCGGCGGCGGCAGCGGCGGCTAATGGCAAGGGTGAAGGGGTGAAGGCTGAGGGAGGAGTTACCAAAAAGAAAGGTGGAGAGAAGCTGTCTGTGGAGAGGGTTTACCAGAAGAAGACCCAGCTGGAACACATCCTGCTCAGACCAGACACCTACATTGGTTCTGTGGAACCTGTCACTCAGGTAGGTTACATTCGTCAGAACTAGATGTATGGTTTTACAATTGAGCTTGATAACATTATCTGTATTCTACACAGTTTCAGTCACAACAGCTTGCAGTTTGCAGTTTTGTGGATATTTGATCCACTTCTGCTCTTTTTCTTCTTGTTGTTGAAGCACTAAATGTTTGGACAAAAAAATAATAACCTGGTCTTCCGTTCTAGCAAATGTGGGTTTTCGATGAAGACCTTGGGATGAATCAACGAGAAATCACCTATGTCCCTGGGTTATACAAAATCTTTGATGAAATTCTCGGTAAGTCCACTTATTTAGATGTTTTGTAGCCGACAAGGTGTTCATTACTATCCAAAGCACTCGCTTCGTGGTAATTACTTAAACAATTGCATGTTGAGTGCTGATGTCTATTAAAAGAATGAATATGATTTGGCTATACCTAAGACTTTAGCATCTCATACTAAGAGAGACACCACTCTGCAAACCGGTAAACAGATGACATATTCAAACATTGCTGTAAGACCTGGTAGCTTTATGTTGGGAAACCCATGAAGTCAACGCGTGTAGTCAACGCGTGTAGTCAACGCGTGTAGTCAACGCGTGTAGTCAACGCGTGTAGTCAACGCGTGTAGTCAACGCGTGTATTGTAGTCAACGCATGTAGTCAAATGAACCACTGCAAAGAGAACCGCTATGGACTAGATTGATCAAAAGTCGCATGTGTGTGTATTTCATAAAAATGGACTGTAGCATTTTATACTACAAATCAATAGGTTCATGTATGATTGAATATAATATATATGTATATATATTTGGGCCTTTGCTGCTTTCAACAAGTGTGGATGGCTTGCTTCCATTCCTGCATAGCGTATTGTGGAACAGCAAATTGGGGACACCCTGTCCCCCTGCCGGAGGCTCTAGTCCCCCTGCCGGAGGCTCTAGTCCCCCTGCCGGAGGCTCTAGTCCCCCTGCCGGAGGCTCTAGTCCCCCTGCCGGAGGCTCTAGTCCCCCTGCCGGAGGCTCTAGTCCCCCTGCCGGAGGCTCTAGTCCCCCTGCCGGAGGCTCTAGTCCCCCTGCCGGAGGCTCTAGTTTCGGCTGTTAGACAATGCAATGTACCACAAATCCCTGGTGTGGCTTATTTCTATACTAAACCATTTACCAACACTGTTTGAGATTCAAACTATTTGGTGTTCATATAATTCCTACTTATTACTATAATGGCCTTTGACCTTTCCTCAAAATAATATGGAGCTCTGGAATAAATTAAGAGACCACTGAAAATTGTTCTTAACCCCTTTAAAAACTTATGGAATGTGATCAAGAGGAAGATGGATGGTCACAAGCCATCAAACAAAGCTGAGCTGTTTGAATTTTTGCATAAAATCACCCAACGTCAATGTGAAAGACTGGTGGAGAGAATGCCAAGACACATGAAAGACTATTATTATTATTATTATTATTATTATACAGTTATTATTTCACAAAGTATTGATTTCAAAACTATTCCAAAGTTAGCACATTATTATTGTGTTGTTTAAAAATGAATATGAACTTATTTTCTTTGCATTATTCAAGGTCTGACAACACTGCATCTTTTTGTGTTATTTTGAACAGTTGTCATATTCTGAAAATAAATGCTCTGAATGATAACGTCTTTATTTAAAATTTGAAAGAAATATTGTTAGTCGTTTTTTTGCAGTAGTCTCTTCATTTCTACCAGATCTGTATATTTGGTTTCAGTTGGTTACACATTTTGATGTATGCAAGTGGACAATTTATTAATATAGCAGACTTTCATATCCAGTGTATTTTATTAGCTTATTCATTAGTTATAATATAATTTTGTATACCTGCCCAGGTACTGCCTTACGACTTGGCTTTTTATCTGTTCTATCAATACTGAAGTCGTGGCCAACATTTTTACAATGTCACAAATAGACATTTTCACATTCTGCTGCCTCCGTGTTGATGATCGCAATTTGCATATACTCCAGACTATCATGAAGAGTGATCAGATGAATGGCAGTGAATTGCAAAGTCCCTCTTTGCCTTGAAAATGAACTTAATCCCCCGAAAAACATTTCCACTGCCTTTTAGCCCTGCCACAAAAGGACTAGCTGCCATCATGTCAGTGATTGTCTCGTTAACACAAGTGAGTGTTGATGAGGACAAGGCTGGAGATCACTCTGTCATGCTGAATGAGTTAGAATAACAGACTGGAAGCTTTAAAAGGAGGGTGGTGCTTGAAATTATTGTTCTTCCTCTGTCAACCATGGTTACCTGCAAGGAAACACGTGCCGTCGTCATTGCTTTGCACAAAAAGTGCTTCAAAGGCATGGATATTGCTGCTAGTAAGATTGCACCTAAATCAACCACTTATTAGATCATCAAGAACTTCAAGGAGAGAGGTTCAATTGACCTTTCGCCGGCCCCTCCCCCAAAACTGCCATTGTCCAATCACGCATCATAGCAACCGTTACAATGTGAGCAGGTCCGACAAAAATTGACTCCAAGCAGGACGGTAAAGCGGTGCGCCAACATCATTTGTAAATCGGACATTAGATATCCCGAGAGATTGTCTGGAGGAGTTGTGTTCTTTCCCTTCCC
>JACXGM010038365.1:0-10854 GCA_016801145.1 Umbra pygmaea
CTATATCCCGTATGCGATGGGATGTCGTAACGTGGCTCAAACACTTTCAGCATGTTTAAAGTCCTCATTTTGCACAACCGAATATGGCCTCATGTCTGCACCTATAAACACCCCGATAGCGTTAGTGATGGCTTTAGCCCGGTCTGATTAATTGCTTAAATGCCACGGTAATAAGCGGTTGTTTGCAGCTTTCGTTTTCTCTCCTGTCAGTGAAATACCGGGGTGATGTCGCTTCAAATGCGTGGCCATGCTTGATGTGTTTCCACTGTCATATCGCTTTCTTGTGCCACAGTGCCTACACACTGTCACGGTTTTATCCACTAACCTCTTTCCTTCATTATATTTAACAAGGAAGCCAGAATTCTCCCATACAGGGGATTTAAATGACGTGGGACGTCCAAGCTCCTCCGTTCCTCCGCTCGCCATGACCATGCTGTGAGCGGACTGAACATGCGCAAAACTTTTTTATTTCAGTAATCAATCAGCGGATCACGTGTGTCCCGAACCGAAGATATTGATCCGAACGGACCAATGATCAATGACGATCCGTTGCACCACTAGTGGATAAGGTGTGACCTACCCTTGTGTCCGTGGGCGATGTTCCCTTCGACCGGCGTGGAGCCCCCCGGATGTTGGTACACTGTCCCAAAATGTGCCCCTCCTCTCCGCATTAGAGACACAGACCCAGACGGAGGCGGCGAGTCCGCTCTGCAGGATGAAGCCGGGTGGTGTCCATCTCCATGGGTTCTCCGACAGACGAAGAGGGTGTGGGTAGTAGCACGTCTCGTCCCTTGGTGTTTTTCCGGGTGCGTAAAAGACGATCCAAACGTACCGCCATGGCGATGAGTTGGTCCAGGGAGGCGTCTTCATCCCTGCATGCCAACTCCATTTGCACCTCTTTGCTGAGGCCCTCTCGAAAGGCAGAGAGCAGGGCGGTGTCATTCCATCCACTAGCCGTGGCCAAGGTACGGAACTCCAACGCGTAGTCCGCTGTTGTCCGATTGCCTTGGCGCAGGTGTAGCAAACGTTCTCCGCGCTCTCTCCCCTCGGCTGGGTGGTCAAAAACACGTCGAAACAGCTCTGTCAATCTGTCGTAGTCCTCCGTGTCTGGTCCCTCTCTCTCCCAGAGTGCCGTCGCCCACTCCAGGGCTCTGCCAGTAAGCACCGACAAAACGGTGGCAATGCGAGACCGGTCCGAGACGTCGGGACCAGCGCGATGTGCAAAGTATAATCCAAACTGTAGGAGAAAACTCCTACAGCGATCCGGACTCCCATCATAACGTTCCGGAAGGGACATGTCGAGACCACGAACACCGGAAGGCGATGGAGACGAATGAACCACCTCCCTAGGTCGAGGTATGGTTTGTCCGGAGGAATCCATAGCCCGGAGTCTTTGGAGAACCTCGTCCATAGCCGTAGCCAATCCTACCAATTGGAGGTGGTGCTGCTGAAGGACGCGATCGTGTTCTCCCAAGGTCTGAGAAAGGTCTGCTGGATCCGCTGCTTCCATTGAGAGGGGTCAGTTATTCTGTCGCGTAAGGAAGAACAGGAGAAGCAAGTGCGGTTCACAAACTTAAATTATCCTTTACTGGAGCGAAGAACATAAGCATACAAGCATACACAATTAATAACTGACAAGTGAAACACAGGAAGGCAGGGTTTAAATACCCTCTAAACATAACCAGGCACAGCTGTGCGATAAACGCACCTGTGAACGTAATCACTAACATAAAGAATAGCTAGATGGCTATAGAACAGTCCAAGAGCCGTTATGTGGCAGTCCTCAGTATTCCGGGGAGGAAGAGCGAACCAAAGGGCCAGACCTCACACCAGGTGCATCCCAAGTCTATGGGTATCTGAGGAGAGTTAATGATTAGGAAACTAATCTCTTCAAAATGGTTGCCAGAGAGTTGTTGTTTTACAGGACTGGTCCTATTGGAAATCCGAGACAGTAAACGCACGTCTATGGTTCTGGCATCTATTTTTCTTTCTAGAGGAATTGTGGGTATCCCCATCTGCTGAACTATGTCAATGAAGCTGTCATCTGCCCCGGAGGCTTATAAGGCCAAACGAGGAAGTGACTAACCTTTAGAGATGACCATGGCTTGAAGCATGGTTCTGGTCCTTGATGAGGGAGTAGATGTATTTTGGCTTGCAAGGATGGTCCACTACACAATCCTGGACCTCTCAGTGGAATAGGTTAATGGTTGTTGATTGAACATTAGACCACATTGCAAAAGGAAGCTGCGACAACCCTCCACATCACCTTCATACCCGGTGATCAACTGATGGAGAACAGGCAGAACTGGGTTAGGTGGAGCTGTAGGTGTAGGGGGACATGATGGAGGCGTGGGTTGGCTGACCTGAAGACAAAGGGCAGAATTGCTGGAAGACAACTTGTGCAAGGTTGCCATTATTTCCTGGAGAGCGGTTTCGTGATGACCCAACCAGGCTCTCTGTAGGCTGACTGCTTGGCGGACGTCATCTGAATTTGTTGGTTCCATACTGGCCGGATTATTCTGTCAGGATCTGTCTCAGACAACAGGGGGAACCCAAAAGCAGCGGATGACACAGGTAAGAGACAATAATGATATTTAATGTTATAGTAGTGATGATGATGATGGAGGTTTGCTGGGTGTCTGGCAGGCTGCCATTAGACGGCACAGTGGTAGGGGGGAGGTGGTCGGCTGATGGACTGGTTACCGAGTGGAGAGACTGGGTGCTGTATGGTCCCAGGGTTATGTGAGCACCAGACAGGAGTACAGGTGGCTGAGTGGATACAGGAATGGATCTGTAGGCAGGCAGGTTAGCAATAGGTGAGGGTTTTCTCCAAGAACCAGGTGTGTATCTGTAGATAAGACGAAATGGCAAAATGAACAGGAGGAAAAAAATAACTCGGATAATAACAAGGGAACCAGGAGCAGGGAGAGAACACAAGGAACAGGGAAAACAAGGTCAGGAGGGCGGGGACCTGACAGTTAGGAATGCTAATGCTAGCTTTTTCAAACAGAAGTTTGCTACTTGCAGCACTGATTCTAAAATGTTATGTGATAAACTCGATGGAGAATAAGAACACCGCTGCACAGCTGCCCACAGCAGATCATACTATCACCAGTGACAAGGCTAAGGGTAGATCGTACTATCACCAGTGACAAGTCATTCATAGTTGAGACCTTCGATAAGCATTTCGCCATGGCTGGTCATGCTTTTCATCTGGCAACTCCCACAGTTATTAACCCTCAGCAGCATCCAGCCAAAACCTCCCACTTCTCACCTTTTCACAAACAGAGACAGCCGATGTTCCGAGGGAGCTGGAAATGTTGACCCCTTCAAATCTGATGGATTAGAAAATCTGGACCCTTCCTTCCTAAAACTGTCTGCGGTAATTATCGCTACTCCCATTACCAGCCTTTTCAACCTCTCCTTTGATTCATCAGAGATCCCTAAAGATTGGAAAGCTGCTGCAGTAATCCCTCTATTTTTAAGGGGGGGGGCAGTTTAGATCCAAGTGCTATAGACCAATCTCCATCCTGCCCTGCCTCTCAAAGGTCTTTGAAAGCCTAATTAATAAACAAATAATCAACCATTTCGAATCCCACCACAGCCTCTCTGACATGCAATCCGGTTTCCGAGCCAGTTGTGGTTGCATACTCAAAGTCCTAATGACATTATAAATGTTATCGACCAGAGACAATACTGTGCAGCAGTCTTCATTGACCTGGCCAAGGCCTTCGATTCTGTCAATCACAACATCCTCATTGACATATTAAAGAACCTGGGTTTTTCAAATGACTGCCTTGCCTGGTTCACAAATTATTTCTCTGACAGATTTCAGTGTGTTAAGTCAGAGGGCCTACTCTCCAGACCTCTGGCTATCTCTATGGGGTTGCATCAGGGTTCAATTCTTAGGCACTCTATTTTTTGTATATATCAATGATGTTCCTTTTGCTGCAGGTGACTATATGATCCAGCTCTATGCAGACAACACCATTCTCTGTACATCTGGCAAGATGCTGGACACTGTTTTTTTTCCACTGACTGTATGGCACAATGCCACCCCACCAAATATCTACCTCCATACACTGACATCTGTTGCACTACAAATTCCTAATTGTTTGATCTGAAGACCTGCACACTGTACTCCTGTTTTTACTATTTTTATTGTCTTTCATGTGAAACTTTATGTTCTCTGCACGTCAATGCTTTTTATCTTGGCCAGGTCACCATTTCAAATGAGAAACTGTTCTCAGTTTCAAATGAGAAACTGTGGCGTGGTTAGCCCCTTGAGACAAGCTGCTTTGCTCCAGCCAGATTCCTGTCAATTCGGCCCGGTCCATAGCTACCACGAGTCTCTCCAGCATAGCCTGATCACTTTGTAAAGTGTCCACAATGCTGAAGAGCTCGGGCTGTTCTGCTGACTCTGTAAAGACATTGGTGGGATATTTTGTAATGTTTGGGTGCTTGTAGAAACTGAGTCAAAAGCAGCAGTAAACTTCCTTCTTGAATGCTGAAGAGTAGTAAACAGAGCATGTAGTAATATACAAAAAATAGGCAACAGTAATGGCCCAAAAGAACACTGAGTTCTGACTCTTAATTAATATTAATATTGCACTTCCATGTCCAGCCCAGTGTGGGCTGGCGTGGACATGAACTGAGACATGGACTCCTTATATTCCTTAATTTTATTTTCCTGTATCATGTGTATATCTGTCTAATTTATATGCCAGTGCTTTGCATTGTATCTTTTGTTTTTTTATGTAAGTTTCTGTGACACCTCTCTCCTGTTTGACCAGTGCTGGGATAGGCAGTAGTTAAAACTAGGCTGGTACTTGTAGATCTGATAAATCATTACTTGCAACCATTAGGTTGATAGTTGCCTCTATATAAACACTGGTTAAACAAGAGGGAGTTGTTGGGCATTGTATTAGGTTACGTATGTTTTCTGTTACTTTGTTGCAGGTTTGTATGTTCCTGGTCCATAGAAAAGGTGTGTGTCCTTATGTATTCTTAAGTACTATAATGTATAGTTGATGAGGTTTAGTGATATATCTAGTCTACGTGTCTGCGCCACGTTAAGAGCGTAGTTGATTTAAAGACTATATATAATATGTTGTGCAATCCTATGCATGGCTGACTGGCTGCCACCGACACCCCAAGCTCCCATCCTGGGGTGGCTGGCAGGCCTACCAAGTCCTCTGGTGAAACCTCCACCCGGGTGAGTGTGTAGACGGGGGGCCTTAGTGTGGGTGCTGTTTGGGGGGGTGTTTCTGCCCTCCCGTCCTTCCCTTTGTCTCCTGGGTGGCTTTTGGGGGGGTACTGTCACGTCCAGTGCAGTGTGGGATGGCGTGGACATGAACTGAGACACGGACTCCTTATATTCCTTAGTTATATATTCCTGTATTATGTGTATATCTGTCTAGTTTATATGCCAGTGCTTTGCAATGTAGATTTTGTTTTTTCTGTGACACCTCTCCTCTGTTTGATCAGTCCTGTGATAGGCATTAGTTAAAACTAGTCTGGAACTTGTAGGTCTGATTAATCATTACTTGCAGCCGTGCTCTGTTAGGTCGTTAGTTGTCTTTTTATCAATAAAGACCTGCTGTGAAATCATGTTATTGTTGTTTATTGGCAGTAACCTGCACAAAGTTGCAAGCAGGTACAAGCAGCACAAAATATACATTTTTAAAATAAAAAACTATACAGATCAACTGTATATAAAAGCACATCATAAGGTGCAAACAAAACAGCAGGAACAGTTTATTTGTTCTGCTGCGCCTCTCAGAGGTGTAAAAAGTACTGGAGACCTGATATCTGAGTAGAAGTAGAGATGCTTTACTAAAACCCTACTCCAGTAAAAGTGAAAAGTCACCTACTGGATTTCTATTTGAGTAAAAGTCTAACAGTATTCGAACTTAAATGGACTTATAAACCAAAAGTAAAATTGTGATGTAAATGTCATTTAAGTACACAAATTAAATGTATAAGTAAAATAAACACATCATCTCTTGATGGATAATATAAAATAGCAGTGGTGCTTCTTCTAGTATACATTATAGAAAACAGTGTAAATGTGGCCTCTTGAAAAAGAAAAAACCCTATTTAAAAATTACAAGACTTGTATGCAACCAACAGCCTAGGCTTCTACAAACAAATATTCCAGTTGAATGATGAATATGATAAATGCAGGTTATGCAGAGTCCATCACGTTGGCCCAAAAGCCATTTATCTCGATTAAACATTTACAAAGGTTTTTCCCCAGAAATGTAAAGACTCCGTCTTTGTGGATAGATTTGAGAACCACTGGTCTCGAGCAGGGCCATTCACAGAACTTTTAAATAGCATGTGCTGAAACTAGAAAAACAAAGGCACCCCACATAAAAAATACTTGACACTGTGACACAAACTATTTGAGAATTGTTATTATTTATGATTATTTGCTTGAGGAGAAAATGGCTGGAGGGACAAAGGGCACCCTCTGGCACCTTCCATCACAGATCAGCCATTGTCTGGCCAAATATGCTACACTTGCCACTCGCCGGTGTCCTGCACCAACTTGTAGATCCATCCTGCTTTCGTCTAGCTGTGCCATCTGCTTAACCAGCCAGTCATCCTGGTTCCTCTTCTGTTTGGACTACACCCGGGACACAGGTGACTCGGCTACCATTGAAGCTGGGGAGCTACACACAGCAGGAACAGGTGGTGGTTGAGTATACAATGGCTGTGCAAGTGAGGTTTTACTGTATATAATGTATAACTGCCACTTTACATACCAATTTGATCTACCTCTAAAACTCAGATTTTTTTGCACTAATTGTACATTTACTTACACTTTTCTCATGTCATTTTGACTGTATTTTCTTTCCGGAAAAGCTACATTTTGGAAAGACGTATTAATCTGACCAATCACAGTCCTTGGCGCGGAGGTACATTTTTGGATAGGTGCCCAAGAGTGGTCTCCGTGGGGACGCCGTCGATTTGATGCAGAAGCATGCTGAGCACCTCACACCTGCCTGCTGCCATTCCTGAGCAAGCTCTGCACTGGTGGTGCACTGATCCCTCAGCTGAAATATCTTTAGGAGACGTTCCTGGCCCTTGCTGGACTTTGTTGGGCGCCCTGACGCCTTCTTCATAACAATTTAATTGAATTTAACTTTCATGGCAAAGAGGGACTTTGCAATTCATTTGATCAATGTTCATGACATTCTGGAGTATATGCAAATTACCGTCATCAACACTGAGACAGCAGACTTTGTGGAAATTAGTATTTGTGGCATTTCCATTTGTGGCATTTCCATCAAACACACAGGTTATAACAGAATCTGTTGAGGTTACACTGTCTCCCATACAATACATTTTACTTCTAAACATGCAAACATATGTGAACCCCTAAATGGCCTAATACGGTGCCGTTTGTACCCCCAATTTGGTTTATTTTTTATTAATCAAATTATTTCTACTATTGCAGTGTTATGAAATGACAACTCAGATCATATTACATCTGAAAGAATTTAAATAAAGATATTGGCTAAAATATATATTGTTTGATATATTTTTCCACTTCAAAAAGACATTACTCACCTTTTAACCCCTATGGTGGAAATATAAATTCACAGATACCAACTCAATTGAGATGAGACACTAGTATCACAAATACCCAATATAGTTTAATACGCTTAAGCAGAAAGATAAACCAATACAAGACCAGTGTAGCTCTGAAGCACAGCTCAGAGCATTATTCTTTGTATAAAAAACAGTATTTAAGCATAACAGCTATAGTTCCCCAATGCAATATTCTTAGACGATATTTGGTTATAAATCAGCATATCTTCAGCTTGATAGTGTACACATCAATGTTCCCATCTTTAGAGCTTTGATGGCACATCTTTGATTAGAGCCAGTCAGTGGATACTAATGAATATTCATTTGTCTAGGTACACCGCTATATTTATCAATGACCTTCCTGTGAACAATTTCCCCATATTGCCTTTTTGCTGTGCAAGCTAAACTCAAAGTATGAATTCAAAATGTAAATTCTGTAAACACATAGGTATTTTAAATTAAGGTTATGGTATTAAAATGTCCCCAACACCTCTAATAATCATTGTGATTTGTCCCTTACCAATTTCATTAATATTTTTTTTTCCTCATGCTTTTGTTATCTTACAATTTGATATGCCTGATTTTCCTTAATTTTGACTCATCGGCAACCGCTCAGTAGGTGCAGGATGGTGGAAGATTGATTGCATGTTTCCTCCAAGACATCTGATCACACAACTCGCTCAACATGGACGCCTTAAGTTGATACATGTGTAGGAGGTTACACATTTGGCAACTTAACCATGCTTGAATTCACAAAAGTCACATGACCAGGATATGATGCCACAAGTTAGTGTAATAGAATACTTTTCTGGGTTGGGCTGAGTTCACAACTATAGAAAGTTAGTCAGTAAAACCCTATTTACCAGGTAAAAGAAGTTCATAACTTACCAGTGAGCTGTGAAAAACTAAAACATGACTACACTGTAAAAGTTTATAGTGTTTTACCTTCAAATGGAACAATGGGAAACGTTCTAAAATTACATAACTTCTTTTACCTGGTCATTAGGGTCGTACTGAGGAACTTCCCATAAGTTGAGAACTCAGCCCAACCAAGAAAGGTAATCTATTACACAAACTTGTAGCATCTCTGACCATGACACAGTTGAACTGCTAGACAGTAACTACCAATCTCAGGATGTCCAATTCGCTACTTTGTGTACATCTGCTGATACCAACCTTTGGCCTGCATGACTAACAGTAGCTGAGTTAACAGTGATGTGGAGCAGATAAGGACATTGGTCAACAAAACCCAATGTTTAATTAATTAAGCCTTTTATGTACATTTATTTTGTGTTTTACTTGTTGCTCTGGTGAACCGGAAAATAACATGGTTAAATACACTCATGTAAACCTAAGCTAGTGCACACAGAAAAATATAACACATTCCAGCTTTTTCTCAAGAGCATTCTAATGACTGAAGAGAATCAATAGCTAACATGCCACCAAGGTGGAACCGTGTCATACACTGCCTTGCGATAAAGTATTCAGACCGACCAATTCTCTTGTGTACCTGAATTACAGTTGCACTCAGGTATGGATATTTCCATATGTATTTTATTGTTGTAACAATATTAAAATGGATTCATTTTAAGTTGCTGTTTCGCAGGGCAACTTTGTTAGGTTGACCAGGGGTTCGATCCTGACCAGGGCTTCTCCAGCTTGGTACAGCGCTAGACTGTACGCCAGACTAACGTACCTTGCCACATCGCTCTCCAGGGACTCCTAGTGTGCAGATTGGGCTTCTGTATGTTGAATCATATGTAATGGTGAATGTATAATCCTTCCTGTGCATGTAGTGATTAAAGGCTGCCATGTTGGGTGATTGAAGATTCTGATGGCTCATTGAGAGTTTGCTGAACAAGCATGGTCGGGGGGAATTGGACATATAATTGAGGATATAAATATGTTACTAGAAAAAAAAAGGCAGTAACACAGACTGCTGGATTCTCCTCAGCCAATGACAAACCTGAATGAGAAGAGGTGCATCAAATTGTCTTCAGAAGTCACATGATTAGCAGAATGGATTCCAGCTGTGTGTGTTTGGGGGGGGTGAAATAACCAATTGAAAGCTGGGGATGATTAAGTTGCCATGATGAAAAATACTGGAAAAAAACGCCAGAGTTGTGACTGGAACCGCAAAATCGGAACATATTACCCCGATTCTAGCCTCTTTACACTGTTTTGGGACATTTGGGACGTTGGCTGGCATGAGACTCGGTAAAATTTCAGTGAGCGCATGCGCTGAGAACACTTTTGGTAAACCTAACCCTAATTTTAGAAATGTCAGTCCATGTTTACTATAATATAAACCATGATTTATGCAAAAAAACAACTAATGTAATGGAAACGCTTATTGTGTTTACTGCTGAAAGCGTGAGTATTACGCCAGATGCGTGAGAGTTGGCAACCCTGTTTAAAGTTTTACTATTAACCTACAAAGTACAACATAGACTTTCCCCTACTTGTCAAAGCACTTTGTGACAAATGCTGTTGTAAAAAGGGTATAATAAATAAATTTGATTTAATGATGGTATTAAGGTCAGATTGGAAATGTGTCCATGACACCAGGGTTAACACCACTACTCTTATGAATAGTACCATGGGATCTTTAGTGACCACAGAGTCAGGACACCGGTTTAACCTCCCATGGCACTCTACACAGGGCAGATGTCCCCTTTACTGCCCTGGGGCATTGGGAATGATCTTTAGACCAGAGAGAAGAGTGCCCACTACTAGCTCTCCCAACACCACTTCCAGCAGCATTGGTCTCCCATCCAGGGACTAACCAGGCCTGACCCTGCTTAGCTTTAGAAACAAACCACCAGTGGAATACAGGGCACTATGCTGCTGGCAAAGAATATCTAATCATGGTAAGGAAGCATCTGAAAATCTTCCTTTTCAATTAGTACTTTAAGTAGCCCATGTCCACCAACTCTGTTGTCTACTGTCTTACATTTTTTTTAATGTTTATATGATTATTTTTCAGGTGCTGAATTTTGCCCGTTCACTGTTTCAAATATTGAATGCTCTTACTACTGAGGGGTTTCACATAGTTTCCAGGGTCCAACGTTAACTTTTTTTCTCACTGGCCCTTTCGGGCCAGTTGGTCTAAAATTTACTGGCCCGGACCGATTTATTACTGGCCCAAATTAAATTTGGAAAAAATAAATAAAAACCTGTGTTTCTTTACATAAATGCACATAAATTACATATGTGTAATCAAAAAACGACATCCATTAATGTATTTTCCCCTCT
>JACXGM010038367.1:0-10691 GCA_016801145.1 Umbra pygmaea
ATACAAAATCAGAATTGTGCTGTCTTAAAAGCCAGAGTTGTATTAAATGTTTAAATTTTTGTAAACTTTTCTATTTATTTACTCAATGTTTCCACACGGTTAGGATATTGGTTATAGATTGTTATTGATTAATTTATTCAAACTTGTATCGATTTAAAATATCCACTATTTTGGAGAGGCGTTTAAATTAATATAAAATATATGCACTTACTAAACTTGTCACTTTTACATACTGCTGGTGTTGCAGGTGCAGCCATGCAGGTATTTAATTTTCAAAACAAATCTTTTCTCAGCATTGGAAGGCCACCCAGTCAGTTCAGGATCTTTTGTCAGGCAGACCTTCTAGTGCAGTGGTTTTAATAGCAAGAGCGGGCACTGCAGCTGGAGCTACTTCACTGGTAAAGGATACCATTGCTCCAGTTTATTAATTTAAAAGAAAGCGTAAGGGAGAATTTGACTTTGAAGGTGTTACCTTTTTAATAATACCTAATAAAATTATTTTCTAATGCATCTTTCATATCACGTCTTGTGCCTTTATTGCATACATATACCACTGCTATCAGCATTTAAAACAGTTGATTTATAAGAGCAGTCAAACCACAACTTCTTTGTTCAGACTGTCTAATATTTTTATAATAGCAATGAATCATCTATGGGTTTTGTAATATATTGAATATATAGCTTCTTTAAGTGTTGTGCAATATATTGAGAGGGCTAATGGTCTGGGGCTATTTTGTAGGGTTTGTGCTAGGTCCCTCTGTTTCATTGAACAAACATTTTATTAATGCCTGCAGTTTTGGAACAAGCTCATTTGGGTGTGATGTTCAGGTGTCCACATACTTTTTGTCAATATAGTGTATTACCAGGAGGTTCACCTGTTTTACCCTGTTAGTTTTTAAATTTGATAAATTCTATAAACTTTTATGGAAAGCAGTGAAACATGTTTTAAGTGCAGCAGAAGTAGAATGAATGAACTGATTGATATAGAACCATGCCAAAATGTATTTTACTACAACTGAGAGGCAAAACCACAAATATGTATTTATTGGTTAGTGTGTTTTGTTATTTAAAAATGATGACTTTGATTTCTTATTGAGAACATGCATGGCAGATTCAGGAAACAGACATGTTTAGGAGTGTAATTTTGGGCATCAAGCTATGGGGGACATGAATATTCATTTTATTACAGTGGTTCCTAAAGGTTTTGAGGATTTTTTAATGTTCTATACACACAACTCCTAAAAGTACATACACAACTCAATTAAATGAGAAATGTTATACTTGGTAATTTATTTGAAGACAATGATCCTTTATTACATATCTGTGAGTGGCCAATGTGAAACCTGAGGATAAGCAGATAATTATGAGCAATTCATTTGAAGGTGAAATTACGTGTTCTCGGTCAATGGGATGACAATCAAGTGTGAGTGGGCACCCTGTTTTATTTAAAATACAGGGATCTATCAAAGTCTGATCTTCACAACACCTGTGAAAGTGTACCATGGCATGATCAAAGAAGATTTCTTAGGATCTCCGATGAAAAGAGGTGCTGATGCTCATCAGAGCGGAAAGGTTACAAAACCATCTCTAAAGCATTTGGACTCCACCAATCCACAGTCAGTCAGATTGTGTACAAATGGAGGACATTGAAGATCATAGTTACCCTCCCCAGGAGTGTTTGACCAATAAAGATCACTCCAAGAGCAAGATGTGTAATAGTCTGTAAGGTCACAAAGGAACCCAGCGTAACTTATAAGAAACTAATGGCCTCTGACTTTGGCCAATGTCAATGATCCTGAGTCCACCATCAGGAGAGCACTGAACAACAATCTCGTGCTTGGCAGGGTTGCAAGGAGAAAACCACTCCTCTTCTAATGGAAAATTGCTGACGATCTGCAGTTTGTTCAAGATCTCGCAAGCCAGAAGGCCATTGAAAAAATGTTTAAAAAGCTGTCAGTGTCCACTGTGAGGAACATAGTAAAGGAAATTGAAGACCACAGGCACAGTTCTTGTTAAGGCCAGCGGTGGCAGGCCAAGTAAAATATCGGTGAGAGAAAGGATGGTGAGAACGGTCAAAAACATCCCACAGACCACCTCCAAAGACCTACTCCATCATCTTGCTGCAAATGGTGTCACTGTTCAACAACTCAGCGCATTTTGCACAAGGAGAAGATCTGCAGGAGAGTGATGCGAAAGAAGCCTTTTCTGCACACACGCCACAAACAGAGTTGCTTGAGTTATGCAAACGCATAAAAATATACACACAATGTGTTGTTCTCCACAGAAGATTAGGCCACAATGCATCCACAGTGATGTTGAAGAACTTATCAACAAGTAGAGTAGTCAATGAGCCAGACATACAAATATGTTGTCAAACTCTGAGGCTGAAAATATGTAATAGATGTTATTTTATTTACTTCCCTCGAGTGGAAAATGTGTAGCAGTGCATTAATGCAATGGTAGCTTTCCAATTAAAAACTCTGTACTTAGATCATTCCACTCTATACATCTTTTACCATAGGGGTTTAATCCTATGACAAACTATGTTGGTATACATCAATGTCTTGCTCAATAATGCCCTGTAGTCATGCTGTATATCACAAGAAGGTTGGATTCACATAAAAAATTAGATGATAAAATTGCTTTAAATAGGAAGGAAAATGTGTAATAACAATTCTGGGAATAATTTAACATTTACAGGTCCTTCTCAAAAAATGAGCATATTGTGATAAAGTTCATTATTTTCCATAATGTAATGATAAAAATTAAACTTTCATATATTTTAGATTTATTGCACACCAACTGAAATATTTCAGGTCATTTATTGTTTTAATACTGATGATTTTGGCATACAGCTCATGAAAACCCAAAATTCCTATCTCAAAGAATTAGCATATTTCATCTGACCAATAAAATAAGTGTTTGTAATACAAAAGAATATCTAATCAGCCATTCATGTGGCAGCAAGAAAATGCCTTTAGGCATGTAGACATGGTCAAGACGATCTGCTGAAGTTCAAACCAAGCATCAGAATGGGAAAGAAAGGTGATTAAGTGACATTGAACGTGGCATTTTTGGTGCCAGAAAAGCTGGTTTGAGTAGAGAAACTGAGGCAACTTTTTGCATGGGCCCACCAAAATTCAACAGAAGATTGTAAAAATGTTGCCTGATCTGATAGGTATCAATTTGTGCTGCGACATTTAGATGGTAGGGTTACAATTAGGTGTAAACAACATGAACGCATGGATCCATCTTGCCTTGTATCAACAGTTCAGGCCAGTGGTGGTGGTGTAATGGTGTGGGGGATATCTTTGTGGCCCACTTTGGGCCCCCCAACTAGTACTAATTGAGCATTGTTTCAATGTCACAGCCTACATGAGTATTGTTGCTGACCATGTCCATCCCTTTATGACCACAGTATAGCCATCTTCTAATGGCTACTTCCAGCAGGATTACACACCATTTCACAAAGCTCACATCATCTCAAACTGGTTTCTCGAACATGAATCTATGCCACAAAGAATGAAGGCAGTTCTAAAAGCAAAAGGTTGACCAACCCGTACTAGCCAGGTGTACCTAATGAAGTGGTCGGTGAGTGTATATAAATAATATAGATATACCATTATCAATATCATGTTTTATACAAACAGTTTTTTTCATTGTTCATTATATAAATAATGTATCAACATGTTTTTTTGTTAATATAAGTTCCCTAAATAAATAAGGTTTTGGTTAAAGATGTGAGAAAATCCTGTGTTTAGAAAAGAGAATCAGAACAGTAGGAAATAGTGTTCCAAGGCACTGTGATATTACATGTGTAATTATATCAGCCCACCTTGTTGAGGTTAACACAGTGAACTGCTGCCCCCCTGTGGACATCTTGAGAACTAACAGTTCAGCAAGAAATATCAGGCTGGTTGGAATGTCTGCTTTTAACACCAAGACCTGTTCACTGAAAAGGTTGTTCTTCAGAGCCAGGTTGATGAAAAATAATTCAATTTGGATCATCAAATATTATAGATAAATATAAAGGATAGCATTAACAACAACCATCCAAAAGTCATTCAGTTACCAAGGATTACCACAAAAATATTTTTGACACGTATGGCATTGTAGTGGTTTATTTTAATATAAAAAACAGCTTAGTGTTTGACATGATAAAAGAAAAGACAACTGAATGTTTTCCTCAGACAAAAAAACATACTGATGCCACAGAGCATTTCTCCACTCCTAAAACTGGGTCTTGAATCAGACATCAGGTAACTTGACTTAACATGGACTTAAAATAAAAGGGTTTACGTATTTATAAGAAAATACATTCAAAACAAATGCAGAAACTTGGGGAAACTGCCATTGTATGAATGGGGGGTATAACTTATCATGTATGACAGGGCAGTACCTTATTTGTGGCTCAAATCTCTCAGTAAAACATTAATAAATAAAATAAAATGCTTGCTCTTGCTCCATGGATAAGCAGTCACATTTAGTGTTGCCATTTAAATACATGTTACTAGATCAAGTGAGTATTCAGACCTGCAAAGGAACTTTGTTCAAAGACAAAATCAGTGACATTTTAGGGCTGCCTTTGTTTTACTTCTCTGCTTGTGTGTTGTGTTCCTCTGGGTTGCTGCTGTGTGTGTCACACCATCACCAAGAACCCACTCTCACTTCTCTCTTGTAGGCACTGGTGGAGACAGGGAACACAACTTGCCAATAGCAGTGTTAGACACTGAGTGACAAGGGACCTACTGCTGAAAACTAGCTTACTTTTTCGGCTGACAGATAATTCAAAAAGTGCGGTTACTCGGGTCACACACAGTGTTTCATGACCCTTATCACTATACAGCATCATTTGGTTTTGCTATCAGCACACAACGCCAGATTTGTTGAGAAAACCCATGCAGTCAAATACTGTTGCAACTAAAAAAATACTGGTAGTTAAAATATAACTAAGCTTGACTTGCTTGCCACTTAAACTGTAAGGGTTTAAAAAGAGCTAGAATTACTACAAAAATCTAAAAATATTTTGCTACAATCAATCTAAATTGTGTTGTAAAAAATTTGTGTTTTTACAACAAATCATCAGGTTTTACTTCAAACACGAATGTTTTATTGATCGTTATCCTTCAATTCCATGTTTGACAGACTTAAGGCCATGTTAATTCTACTTGTCTGAATCAGCTCCCGAGTTTAGACCTCATTTGGTTCATCCAACCTCCAACTAAAGGGATGGGAAGTGAACTCCGCCCCACTGCCCCCTAACTGAGACAGAGACAATTTGCTCCATCACCCAAAATGAATTTCAATGGCACTGTTTTCCATGTTAACTTTTAAAGGCTCACAACTAAAGTGGAATCTCAACCTCCTATAAAACCTTTAACAATATATTGACAAACATATACAGTTGTAAAAAAAAGTTCACAATAAGAATGTCACTGTTTGAAGAGTGGAGAAGAACTGAAAGGAAATCTAGTTGCCTCACTGATATTACTGACCAGAAGGTAAGACACTTAAATTAACAACTTCCAGGGGTGTAGAGTGTGATAATGTAAAGAAACCAATAGCAACCGTGTTCTTCTCACGATTAGTACCTAAATCACCAGAATTTTAACAATTGGATTCAATCTGTAGTTCAGCATTAAAGTCTGCAAACGAAGTGAATTTGCATTTCGTTTGCACAATATATAACGCTGTAACAATATAGATTAAATCATGTCATTAAAAAAATGAAGAATTATTCAAAGAAAAGGCTGCTGTACAGTAAAACAGAATACCACAGTTCAGAGGAAAATGAAGACAGCACAGTATGCTGTAACAGTAACACTGATAGGGTTGGTCATGGAAAAGCACACAAAAGAATATAGCGTTGCAGAACTGCTGTCATTTTCTCAAAATTCCTTCCTGATTATGGGAATTTTCCAACCAGCTTTTGGAAAAACCTCGAAATTTGGGAAAAGTTACCAGAATTGTGCAAATCTAACAGAGATAAAAGAAAAAAATGTACAGTAGGTCAAAAGGAATCGTGTATACATGGACTCCCACAAGCTGGTCCTTATATCACCATAAGAACATGTCTCCATCAGTATATAGACTATAGTATATAAAGGCCTCATTGGAAATCATCAGACATTCATTGGGTCAAACCATCTCATTGAGCCGGGGGGGGGGTTGGGATGAGGTGGGAATGGGGACAGTAGCAGTAACATTCTTAGAGCACCAACACTCCCCCCCCAGATGGACTGACTGCTGGTTAGGAAATATAAACAAAAGCAGGTGAACTAGAACTAATATATTGTGGAATACAGTGATCTGAGTGAAAGAAAACAAACTTCCCACCCCTTTGCGAATGTGTATGGTCGACACAGTTCTCTGTTAGCTACTTACATCTGAATACACGTTTGTGTTTATTTATAGATATTACTCTATAATATATTAATGTACAAAATATAGAATCTAAAATATCTGGTAGGGTTTGGTGTTTTGGAGTCAAAATACAAAATGTTGAAAATACAAAAAGCTCTGTGTTGACATCCTCGGTTGAAAGTGTCTTCAGTTTTAGCGTGTGTGGTTGTGTTTAGATTAGACACGTGGAAAGATTTCTGTGGCCACACTGAGGGGTTTCACTCTGAAGTACCCAGCCAGATTAACCCGGCCCACCTGCGCCCCCTACAAGTGAATAAACATATTGCTCAGTGTCTTTCACACCAACTCCAGTTTGACAGTGCAGCTGTGCTGACGTGAACGCCATGTTAGTGGTATGTAGTATACACACAGTGTGTAGAATTTCAAAATGTGTACTGTACCACTAACCAGTGTACACAGACTACTTACAGCCCATGGACTCTATGGAGGGAAACAAGTTGTTTTCACATATATACATATAATGTACCTAAATATACACAAAAACAGTGTGTTTTACGTGTATACATGGCTTTCAGTGTCTTCATGCAGGTTTTCTTTGTAGCAACTTGGATCCTTCAGCTGAACGTTTGTGGCGACAACTAGCCTATCGAAGTCCTCAGAACATTCTAGACACCTACAGTACAGTACTGAGATGATCAGCCTTTACTCTGTTGGGGGAAAGACTGTGAGACGCTGCTGCTATCACAATGTGTCTGTCTGCATTCATCTGGCAGGACTTCTTTGGTCACACAGTAAACCTGGGCCCTCTAAGCCCCTCCCTCTGTCTCCTTCCCCCAATCCCTAAGGAGGCTGAGCAGGGTCCTGTTGCTTCTGGGCCAATCAAAGACCTCTGCAAGTAGGAAGGAGATAAATGTAGGATAAGGGGTATGGGCGGGGTGTAGTCAGTTTCCTAAGCAACCACAGGTCCATGAGCCTGCTCGTCAAAGGATTGGGATTGTCCTCATTTAGTCCAAGTGCCCCTGTCCTCTGAACCTTCTTCAGCACCAGAGTGAGTGTTACTGAGGCTGCGTCTGAAATGGAGACCTATCCCCTACATAGTGCACTACTTGGAACAGTAGCTGGAATAGTAGCACTATTGTGCATTATACAGGGAACGGGGTGCCATTTTGGACACGCCCTGGTTGTTAACTGCTAGGAGGTCCTCCCGTGAGAAAGTAGGTCTGCATCTCTCCTTTACCTTTGACCTTGACCAGGCCTCGACACTCCAGGGTGTAGTTGTATGAGTTCAGCACGTTGTAGAGGTCAGAGGTCACCTGGTGATAGGAAGAGGAGAATGTAAGAAGCTTTAGTCTGTGTACCTCCTGTGTTGGTCACATGCACCCTGCCATTTTAACGTAATAACGCTACAAGTTCTGTTTTAAGTGTTCATCATACAATGTTCACACTAAATATTATTATCAAAGGCTGGTTTTGGATAGGTGTAAATCATGTTGTAGGCACATCATGAAACCACAGATGAGATAATGCTGCTGACTCATAAAATCAGAGTTTGACAGAGAGTTTGCCAGCATGGGGTTCCACATATAGTCTTTTTAAATAAATACTAGTCCTTTTCAGGCAACGCTAGCATCCCCAGCATCAAAGATAAAGAGTTTAAATGGAGCCCTCGGTGTGTTCCTACGTTTCTGTGTGTGTTACCTGTATCCTATCTGGTACACCAGTGCTGTCCATCCGGCTGGCCACGTTGACTGTATTCCCCCAGATATCATACTGTGGCTTCCTGGCGCCGATCACCCCAGCCACCACTGGGCCTATGTTAAGACCTAAAGCCATGAACAGGGTAGGCATGGTTTTATATAATACCTCATATTTTATAATATATACTGCACATTCTGTCTAATAGTAATGTATTTCTTCCACATCATCATCTGCACTAATATATGTACTTACACTACGGTTTGTACTGTCTGGGTTAGATGCTACAGTATGTTGCCATGGTTTTATAGTCTGTGCAAAGACAATAAAGTTGAATATGTCTAATCTAATCTAATAGGTGTTTGGAAATAGTGCTCCTCAAGGGCATTTGCCGTTGATTTGGAAGTTACCAGAACAGAAAAGTTGTTAACAGCTGGCTTAAAAGCATTCTTATTCTCATTAGTAAACCCATTGAGAAGAAAATGAAGACATTGTGTTTCCAATAGCCAGCCGTACCGATCTTCATCTTGAAGTTATTGAATGAGTGTTCGTTGATGTACTGCATCTGGTCCATGAGTCTCATGGCGTAGTCGGCCAGCGCTCTGATGTGGGTGCGGCCCGCCTTGTCGTACGTGGAGTCGTTCAGCCCTGAGGCGGCCATGTAGGTGCTCCCGATTGTCTTTATCTTCTCTAACTGGCGGAACTGGTCCTCGCTGATGATCTGTGGGAAGCGAAGAAGAATGCGCACCTATAACAGTATTCACTAGCCCCTACTGAAGTTAATGTAGTGGGAGATAAAGATGGCCAGGTTGAACGTGATCTTCAGGTAATCTCTCTAGGTTCTAGAAGATTCTGGTTGCCTGGTGTTATGCAGACATTCCACGTCCTCTATCGTCCCCCCCTCACCTCATCAAAGTCAGCGATGATCTCGTTGAGCAGCCTGAGACACTCCACGCCCTCGTTGTTGGCCTCCAGCTCCACGTAGAACTCAGAGAAGTTGGAGATGGAGGCGAACATGACGGCCACGCACTCGCACGACTGGTAGTACAGCTCGTCGTTCCTCCGCTCGCGCGCCAGGAAGTGGGCGGCCACGTCTTTGGGCAGGATGTTGTGGAGGAGGCGACGGTTGTAGGCCTGCAGCTCCTCCATCTCCTCTTTCTCCTCGGTGGCCTGGAGGGAGGGAGCACGTAGGTGTCAATCTTATGAAATCAACCACTCCTTAGTAGCTACTACCTTGTGACACAATGCACCTTTGAAATCTAACCCAGTCTTTCGTTTTTACCATTATTTTACCAGGCAAAGTGCAGCAACGTAATGGGGAGTAGTGGGGGAAAGACGGGATGAATGAGCCAGTTGAAAGCTGGTATGAGGGCCAGATTGGAAATTTGTCCAGGACCCCGGTGTTTAACACCCCTACTCTTAAGGATTGTGCCATGCGATCTTTAGTGACCACAAGGTGTCAGATGTCACCTTCCCTACCCTGGGGCATTGGGAATGATCTTTAGACCAGAGGGAAGAGTGCCCCCTACTGGCCCTCCAACACCACTTCCAGCAGCATTGGTCTCCCATCCATGGACTAACCAGGCCTGACCCTGCTTAGCTTTAGAAGCAAACCAGCAGTAGAATATATAGGCCGCTATTATGCTGGCTAAGAATTAAGAATCTCTCCAGCTCCATATCTTAGCTCACTCTCAACCACAGTCCTACCTTCCACCCTGGATGGAGATGTGGACCTACAATGCTTGAATTCAACTCTTGCCCTTAAAGTCAGTTCCATCAAATTTTTTCATGTCAACCCCATGATCTGGATTTAGCGGTACACCTAGTAAACCAGGTGAGTGCAATTAATGTTGAGGTTGAACAGAAAAACAGCAGGATATGGATCTTGTAGGGTAAAAGTTGAAAACCCCTGACCTAGAATATCATTGACAATCGATGGCACAATATTATTATTTGTCACATTCCCAATCCACTGGCCCTAATCCTGACCTAACTTTAACGTCAATAGTTTAACCTTCATAATTCTAGTTTTACCATAAATCTAACCCCAAAGCCAGATATTGCACAGTACTTTAAGTGGGGAACTCCCCAAAACACCTTGTTTGTCACAGATTTGTCAGGTTTAATATTTTAGTGGATTTGTCACACACACACACACACACACACACACACACACACACACACACACACACACACACACACACACACACACACACACACACACACACACACACACACACACACACACACACACACACACACACACACACACACACACACACCTGTAGTTTCCAGAGGAAGTCCAGTCTGGCTGTAGATTCCACCTGCTGAGCATGTAGATACAGAGCCAGGACGAATACCGTGATGACAACAGGAGTCATGATCTTCAAAGGGACCTTAGAGTCCATCACACAGCTGGACACAGAGGACAGACAGTAGGGCTGGGCATCGTTCAAAATCTTTTGATCCGGTGCCAATTTCGATACCTCAGTTTCGATACCGGTTCCTTAACGATACTTTTTTCGATACCATATTTTTTAAATACATTTTAACGTCAACAAAGTACAGTAAACCCAAAACATTTATTTTCCTTTTACAATCAAGCACAAAACATAACAATATAATGGCTTCAA
>JACXGM010038368.1:0-10852 GCA_016801145.1 Umbra pygmaea
TAGGCTAACCCCTAAACACTGATTCCTGAGCTTACAGTATGCTAGTTTAGGCTAACCCCTAAACACTGATTCCTGAGCTTACAGTATGCTAGTTTAGGCTAACCCCTAAACACTGATTCCTGAGCTTACAGTATGCTAGTTTAGGCTAACCCCTAAACACTGATTCCTGAGCTTACAGTATGCTAGTTTAGGCTAACCCTAAACACCTTTGATTCCTGAGCTTACTTGTAGTAGGCCAGCTGCAGCGCCACCTGGATGAAGGCATTGGGACTCATGTTGTGTTTTTTTGGCAACTCCTTCCCAAACCTCTGGAAGTTGAAACATCGGATATCAAGGTCGTTGATCAATCTGGTGAAGGGAACAAATGTTAGTCAAATTAGATTAAATTATGTACCTGTGCTAAGAATGACTAAGAGACAATTGAATTGTTTTCAATGTAATGACGTTTGTCTGTTTGGCCACAAGAGGGCAACATTATTTCAATCTGGTCTCATGAAGCCAGACTACAGACTAGTGGCATTAAAGACTGTTAGAACGCGGTCTGGCTTATGAGGGGTCTTAACCCAGGATAAGGTGGCCAACTCTGGGTCACAATGACTAAAAATAGAATTAAGTCAGGTGTTACAAAAGCCTACCAGAACCTTGTTTGACATTCCTGGTTTGTCAAGGTTACACAATCACCGAGGGCAGATAATCATGTTTACACTTCACCATTGGCTTAGGTGTCAATTTCATCACAGCTCAGACAGCCATGATAGATTTCATAGCAAAGCAAACATCTTACAAACATGACTTTGATTTCCTTATAATTTTCATATTACCAACTGGTCCAAAGCACCCAGCACAGTTTTGATTAACAGTTAAATCCGTCAATAATAATAATAATAATAATAATAATAATAATAATAATAATAATAATAATAATAATAATAATAATAATAATAATAATAATAATAATAATAATAATAATAATAATAATAATAATAATAATAATAATAATAATAATAATAATAATAATAAATGAGCCCCTATTTAAGTTATACATAACCTGTGATAAAACAGACTAAGATTACTGTGTGATAATGTACACTGCATGAAATCTTACATGTCAAGGTTCTGTTTGGCGTGCTCGATATCCCGCTTAATTTCACGGTCAATGTTAAAGTAAAGCTTCTTGGGCATTCGAAGTGGGATCAAAGGCGTTTTCTTTGGGTCTGGTTTCTTACTGCAGGGGGTAGATCGAGACAATGTCACTTTCTCTTACAGATAAAGCATGATGCAACTTTCAATTGTTACAATTTATTATTAGTCTTAATATTTCCAATGGTGGTTGCGCATCATGTCAAAATCTCATGGCTACAAGTAATGTAGACGAATGGTCCAACATGTGAACTCACCAGTATTGTAGAATATGATCCAGAAGGGTTGCTATTGGTGGACCTTCAGCTGTTGCTTGCTCATACAGAATCCCCCATGAGCCATCCTCACCAACCACAAACTTGACATGGAGGAAGATTTTCAAAGATTATAGCTCAAACCATGATGCTCTCCTCACTCTATGATTTCCCCCCCCCCACCAAATTGTGATGCCCAACTAGTGGTCAGGGGCCATGGTTCTTTCCATCAACTTCCATTGGACTGAAAGACCACAAGTCAACTACAAAATGCAGCAGTGTGAATTTTGAATTGTGGCACTATGTTATACACCATCTGCTTTGCATAGGTTTACAATAAACTATTTATCAAGTACTTATCAAGTGCTTATGCCAAATTTGATCCATGACTGTCTTCCCATTCGATTCATTTTAATGCTCCACTCACCTGCAGCGTTTTGTCAAACCAACGATTGCCGCTGTTCGAATATGTCCCGCCCCCATGCAGGATTTGAGCTGCCATGCGACTGGAGTATCTGTTGTTCAAAGTAAAATGGAACTAAATTCCAAATTTTACATGAGTCAGCAGTAATTAGCCTTAACGGAGGTAAAATAACTGGCACTGCAATATAACTTAAGGACAAAATAATTTGTGTAACACAAATCAGAAGAAACTGAAGGAAAGAAAATTGAGCCATACTTGTCATCGGAAACCCTCATGACGGGAGAGTCCAAACATAATGTGAAAAGTCCCTTCTCGATGGCCCGCACAGACTCCTTGTTCAGTTTATCTGGTTATAAGAGAAAAATAAAAAATAAGGAAGCTTGGCAAGTCAAAAAGGGAAGCCTTATGAGGGCCTTCATTTATTTTAAGATTTCTTTGAACTGTGTATATTCATTGGAACACAGTACTGTCCCCAGTCTCATACAGTCTATAGCCATTAGCTTGGCTATGTATAGCATAATGCGCTCACCTTTGAGCAGGCGGCTGTAGGCTTGGCCCCAGGTGTGGCGGTGCTCACTGGTCAGGATGCCCATGGGCTCCTTGTCGGTCTTCCAGGATTCAGCCCTGATCCGCAGGAGCTGGGCGTGAATCTGGCTCTCCGTCATCCGAGTGCCATCACTGTTGTACACCTCCAGCTGAAAGAACTGAATGAACAAAGGTAATTTCTGGCAATTTCAACCAAACAGGTATCATGTTGTGATATTCTGTTTATATTTGTAATTTATAAATTGTGTAGTCTCATCTTGGAACCTTTTAATCTTTGTTATTAAAACCACACGCTCACACGCTCACACGCTCACACGCTCACACGCTCACACGCTCACACGCTCACACGCTCACACGCTCACACGCTCACACGCTCACACGCTCACACGCTCACACGCTCACAATTTTTGGCCTGTTGTATATGTGAAAACACAAATCGAACAACAACTGACATTGCAATGACAAACTGTTTAGTCATACTAATGGACATAGTCTATCAGCTTTCAAATAGCAATTGAAACAAGCATAAGCTAGAAGGACATGGAATGACTATATTCTAAATGTCAGACAGGACTGTTTTGGGGTAATTTCATACAACAAATTGGACCACAGAAAGGTGATGTTTAAAATCATTACAAAGAAGAGGTGGACTAGTATATTTTTGAAGATTCATGCCATGTACTACTCGAACAAACAACTACATGTGTCTCACCATTGTTGTGGTCATTGATAATAATGAATGATTAATATAACTTATATAGTGCTTTTCAAGGAAGCCAAATCATTTAACATAGTGAGGGGGAAAGCACGCCTCATCATTCACCAATGTGTAGCACCCACTTGGCTGATGCACAGCAGATATTTCAGTTATTAGGTGAAGAGATGAGTCATTATATTTGCAAATTAAAAACCAGGGGGATTATTAGGGGGCCATGAGGCTAGTTGGGAATTTAGGCATGACAGAGGTTAACACACATACTCTTGCAATAAGTGCCATGGTTTTTTAATGACCACAGAGTGCACAACACCTGTTTAACGTCCTATCTGAAAGACTGCATCCTTACACAGGGCAGATGACCCATTCACTGTCCTGGGGCATTGATAATGATCTTAAGACCAGAGGGAGAAGTGCCCCTGCTGGTCCTCCAACACCCCTTCCAGTAGAAATGGTCTCCCATCCAGGGATTGACCAGGCCCAACCCTGCTTAGCTTCAGGAGCAAACCAGCAATAGAATACAGGCCGCTATGTTGCAGGTATGACGGGTACTGTGGGTCAGGCTCACCTGGTAATTCCTAACCACTGTGATGTGACGGGCACGGATGTGGTGAGCAATGCTGTCGTGTTTGCGCCCTGGGATCCGACATGATGAGAAGAGAAGGGGAAACAGGTCCATACAGAGTGGCTGGCCCCGCATGTACTCCACTGGCAGACGGCCACTAACAGAACAGAAACATGCACACAGAGTTCATTACAGTATGCTGTTGTAAATTTAGACTGGGTATGTAAATGCCGGCACACAACCAACCTTCAGATAGAAAAGGTTAAAACCCTAAAATAGCTGTAAGAGGGGAAGTGTTTGCAACATCGGTTTCAAATACTGAAATGGTTCAAAGGTAAAAGAAATTACAATCCACTAAAGAGTAATCGCTTAATGGAGTTTACAACGTATAACGCTGGCCTATTACAATAAAACAAAGAGGACAAAAAGTGCAGGCTATATCAATTCAGTCATTTGTCTTTACCATCTGTGAACATTAGGGATAAACCTTTATGCATTTTAATAATTTAATTATTTTGTTCAAAATGGCAAATAAACAATTGCCATATTTACAAGTTTAATTGTTTAGAGTGCAGGTAGCCTACTGTTTGTGAGCCAACTATTTTAAACATAACCCAATTCCAGAACTAACATGAATCCCCTTTCAGCAATGGCTCCATCAGTTTTGGAATCAAAAGACAATAACATTGTTTAATGATGTTTCAGTGCCAACACGGCACAAATGTACAATATATTTTTTAAATAAACACTTACTTGTCTACTAGGTTTTTGAAATCAAGTGCTGCAGCGATCAGCTTGGATGCAAACCTGGGTTGATGACAAAGACGAGAGAATAGCCCAGTCAAAGCACTTTCTGGCACTGTGTTGTCAACTTTACACTGAAACGTACACCGATCAGCAATAACATTACAAACACCTGACTAATATTGTGTACGTCCCCTTTAGTCACAAACAGCCCTGACCCATCAAGGCATGGACACCACTAATCCTCTGAAGGTGTGCTGTGGTATCTGGCATGTCAGCAGCAGATCTTTTAAGTCCTGTAAGTTGAGGTTGGGCCTCCATGGATCAGACTTGTGTATCCAGCACATCCCACAGATGCTTGATTGGATTGGGATCTGAGGAACTGAGGCCAAATCAACACTCTTCCTCAAACCATTCCTGAACCATTTTTGCTTTGTGGCAGGACATTATCCTGCTGAATGATGCCAGTGCCATCAGATTACAGTTTCCAAAGGGTGTACATGATCTGCAACAATGCTTAGGTAGGTGGTGCGTGTCAAAGTAACATCCACATGAATGGCAGGATCTAAAGTTTCCCAGCAGAACTTCACCCAAAGCATCACAAGCATCACATAGTGCATCCTGGTGCCATGTGTTCCCCCAGGTAAGTGACGCACACGTCCACAGCCATCCACATGCTGTAAAGTAAAACGTGATCAGACCATGCCACCTTCCATTGCTCCCTGGTCCGGTTCTGATGCACCCGTGCCCATTGTATGTACTTTCGGTGGTGGACAGGGGTCAGCATGAGGGCCCAGACTGGTCAGCGGCAACACAACCCCATACAAAAACAAATTGCTATGCAATGTGTTTTGAAAGCTTTGTCAAAACCAGCATTAAATTTCAGCAATTTGAGCTACAGTAGCTCATCTGTTGGATCAGACCACAAGGGCCAGCCTTTGGTCCTCACTTGCATCAATGAGCCTAGGCCACCCCTGTCACCAGTTCACCAATTCTCCTTCCTAGGTCCACTTTTGATTGGTGCCGACCACTGCAGACCAGGAACCCCGCACAAGAACTTCAGTTTGAGGCTCTGACCAAGTGGTTTAGCAATAAAAAATGTGGCCCTTTTTAAATATCACTGTTAACTTGCTGCCTAATGTATCCCACCCACTGACAGGTGCCATGTTAACAAGATAATCAGAGTTATTCACTTCACCTGTCAGTGGCCATAATGTTATGGCTAATTGGTGTATACAACAATTGTGTTGAACAGTTCAAAGTTTCTTAAATTCTATAGACTGATAGGATACAGCGCTGTCATAAACCAGAGTAGCACTGATTTAGAAGAGATAAAGCATGTAATGTATTGTTGTTATCAGAGTATGTTATTAGACTAAAAGCAAATACACTGCTCAAAAAAATAAAGGGAACACTTAAACAAAACAATGTAACTCCAAGTCAATCCCACTTCTGTGAAATCACACTGTACACTCAGAAAACAACACTGATTGACAATCAATTTCACATGCTGTTGTGCAAATGGAACAGACAACAGGTGGAAATTATAGGCAATTAGCAAGACACCCCCAATAAAGGAGTGGTTTTGCAGGTGGTGACCACAGACCACTTTTCAGTTCCTATTCTTCCTGGTTGATGTTTTGGTCATATTTGAATGCTGGCGGTACTTTTACTCTAGTGGTAGCATGAGACGGAGTCTACAACCCACACAAGTGGCTGAGGTAGTGCAGCTCATCCAGGATGGCACATCAATGCGAGCTGTGGCAAGAAGGTTTGCTGTGTCTGTCAGCGTAGTGTCCAGAGCATGGAGGCACTACCAGGAGACAGGCCAGTACATCAGGAGACGTGGAGGAGACTATAGGAGGGCAACAACCCAGCAGCAGGACATCCCTCAGGAGACCATCCGCCACCTCATCAGGAGCATGCCCAGGCATTGTAGGGAGGTCATACGGGCATGTGGAGGCCACACACACTACTGAGCCTCATTTTGACTTGTTTTAAGGATATTACATCAAAGTTGGATCAGCCTGTAATTGTGGTTTTCCACTTAAATTTTGAGTGTGACTCCATATACAGACCTCCATGGGTTGATAAATTTGATTTCCATTGATCATTTTTGTGTGATTGTTGTCAGCACATTCAACTATGTAAAGACTAAAGTATATCATACGATATACGATGCGTTACCGTAGTTTTCCATTTATTTTTTTGAGCAGTGTGTGTTCAAAAACCAGAGGCAATCGCCACACAGGTACAAATGTGAACATTTATGTGTAGTCTCTTTACAGTCTGCAAACCAGACTTCTCTTCTGAAGCATCTAACAGGGGTATAATCCACACAGCCTGGATGTGCCTGGATGTGCCTGGATGTGCCTGGATGTGCCTGGATGTGCCTGGATGTGCCTGGATGTGCCTGGATGTGCCTGGATGTGGCCAGCTGACACTCACACAAGCTGTCCCCTCCAGTCTGAAAAGTCCCGTTTGGGCAGGGAGATGGCAGGGCTAGAATGAACAGGCAGGGGTTGTCTGCTCTCCAGGTATGCCCACTGCACCCACCAGTCTGATATCTAACATAGGAGACAGAGGAGACAGATGAGAATTCAACAACATAATAACAGGCAGGAGAGGAAAAAGTGCATTGTCTATTTCTACCCCGTGCGCACCCTATATAGTGGCAAAAAGTATGATAACCCCTTTGGAATTAACTGGAATTCTGCACAAGTTGGTCTTTATATCTGATCTTGGAATAAAAATAGACAGTGTGACAAACAGTCTCGTTACAGGAATTACGCAAATCCTTGTTTTTGTCTATATGTAATACATAATTTAAACATTCACAGTGCAGGTTGGAATAAATGTGAACCCCTAGGATAATGGACTTCTCCAAAAACTAATTGGAGTCAGGGGTCAACTAACCTGGATGTTCATCAGCCCACAAGAGAAATTATCTATAAAATGGACAAAGTTCAGCACTCTCCCTAACAGTGGCCATCCTGCAAAGAGTTCTGCAAGAGCACAATGCAGAATGCTAAAAAACACTTGTGAAGGGTGGTCCAAAATCCCTCCTGACCACTGTGCAGGTCTGAAACACAACTAAGGAAACATTGTTTCTGCCAAAGAAGGGCAACCAGTTCAGAGACAGAGGGACAATTCAAGGGTTCAAAAACTTTTCCCAACCTGCGCTGTGAACTTTTAACACAGCGTGTTCAATAAAGATGAGAAAAAGTATAGTTGTGTGTATTATTAGTTTAGCAGATTGTATTGTTGGGACTTGGATGAGGATCATATAGCATTGACAATAATGCTTGTCCACAACAAGTAAAAATAGTAATTTTTAACAAGTACATATATTGAGCTAAACTAATTCATCTGAATTGGAAACATGTGTGATGTATTTTCTCCCATGAAATCAGCGCAACAGGTTGCGATATTACCCCACTGTACACTCTCAAACACTGTGTTGACCTTTCCAATTATGAGTCGGCTAGCTAACGTTAGCACGGGGATCACACCGGTCTGTTTACAGTGCTCATTCACCTTTAATACTTCTTTAAAAAGTATATTAAAGTATGCCTATATAAGTGTTGGATTTAATGCATAGACATATCTACCATTGCGATATTGAAAGTATTGCTAACGTTTAATAGCTGGACAAAACTATTGCAAAAACAACAGTCAGACTCAAGCTGGCAAGTGACGGATATCCAGTGGAAAATGTGACCATGTTACCATGGGATCCTTAAAACAGTATTTAGAACTTATGCATCACCCCTTGTCTCGCTCACAAACGTTTACAGAATTTCAGCAATTTAACCTTGTTATTTCTAACTGGGAATACATAAATGAGAAAGAATGTCACACATTGGCTAAATAATCAGAGTGACTGGTAAATCTCATTACCTGCGACCAAAATCTTAGTTTGAGGCCATGTTGTAAACGTGATGGCATTTAACATTGAATTGGTGCTTTTACGAGCAACTGAACTCGCTTTTCTTTCTAGATGACCTCAATTACCTGGCCAATGGCCTTGGTGCATTGCAAAAATCCCTCCTTGAATACAAGGGAACATTTAAATGTCCAATACTGTTGAAACCAGAAAATAGGGTAAAAAAATATATATTTTCTGGTTTCAACATGACACATGGGGAGAGATGTACAGTATTGTTTCCCATAATTACAGACATGAATGTTTACTATAATAATTGAATCTTTTGCTTTGGACAAGGAGTTTTTGCTATTGGACAAGTTAAAAAAGGCTTACTTCTTAGAAAGAGAAGTGGTGAATAAAGTCAATGTCAATCCTTGCAACAGTACATGAAAAAAACATTGATTCCATTTTAGGCTTTTATTGGCATTAGAAAATTCAAAAAATATTGGGCAATATTTTCCACCTATAATGCTCTTTTCTGTGTGGTGTCTTCTCTATTTGTAGCCAGATTAACACTGTATTTCAGATAGACAGAAACCATTTGCACTTCCCTAAAACCTTCTGAGAACCAAAGTTTAGTTTTCAGATGTGGGAATAATCTTACCTATTCTTGATAATTATTACCAACTTTTCCACCAAAAGTGTAGCCTCAGAAGTATTGCTATAGCTGCATTCCTTTCCTACTAGATGTGCTATTACAAAATATTGTTTTGATGTGACCACTGAAATTGATTCAGAACTTTACATAGATAATGTAAACTATAGATAATTGTACTATAGATAATTGTACATTTGAGAGTAAAAGCTGGCAGCTAGCCTACCAATTGAGTTAGAGCTCATAGCAGGAGCCTAAAATAGGCAAAAGGTATTAGAAATACCATCCAATGTGTCAGATTGCTTAACGTAAACTATCTGCTGCATTAGTCAGTCTGAAAGCACTAGTTTCATCACCACCTATTCTTCTAACCCAACTTGCTTTGCCACCACTGAAAACCAAAAAAGATTCTAGGGTAAACACCGACTTCCTTCATTGAAACTACGTAGGCACACACCCATTCTCCTTATAAAAACGTCAGCAAAGAGACACTATCTATTCCCTTAAATCAATTACACATTGTATGCAACACTTACCACACTGTTTCCTTACCCAATTGTTTGATTGTCTAGCTCGCCTTTCCAAACCCTCTTGAAGTCGTTGCCCTAGTCCCCCCTCTTCACCAAACTTTTGGATCGTCTTGCGTGTGTGGACCAGCTCTTCTTCTGGTATCAGTGGTTCTATGGCTCGTAGGTAACCCTGCAGAGTCTGGGATATTGAGGGCACCGGCTGTACTGGCACCGAAGAGAAGAAGCACACCTCTTGGCTGGGTCCAGACACAACCTAAATGTTCAACAATATTAGTTTGAGTAGATCTAATTATTTGATTCTAAACACTCAAATATGAATTGATGTTTGAATTTACATTTGTTTAAGGTTTGAAAACGTTTTAATCATTAGGTCACCCAGGGCTACGTCGCCATTTAAGATTTGGAATTAAGGTATGATGCAGGAAATTAAGAACATTCGTTTAAGGGCGTTCTTAACTCTCCAGAAACAAACCAAATAGAATGTGAGTAAGTGGGAGGTGGTTCCTCACACAACGTCTACAGTGCAACAGTATATGCAACTTGTGTCTATACTGTACATAGTAATCCTCATGCAACCAAAACGGGCATTACAGTATACTGATTAATGCATCTGCTTGAGCGAACGCATGAGAAGCACTTACCCGAGACAGCACAAGTCTGCACGTCCTTGCAGGTATTTTTCTTAAAATCATCTCGACTCAGTCTCCAGCTCAAGAACTTCTTCGCAGGACACAATGTGCTTGCTCTAACAACTGCGCAAGTGTTTAAAAAGTTGCTAATTTACACTTGGGATTAAACCTGCTAGTCAACTAGCTGACGACTAACACCAGATGAGCGGTCTTTCAGCACTTGCATTGGTTTGTTTTGTTAAAATATTTGTTATTGACCAACTGAAAAACAATTCGCGGTCCAGACAGATATGGAATTTGTGACGAGCTTTGACATAGCAGAAAACGACGAGCAATTAGTCACGTCTCCGTAGAGCAATTGTGAGTAATTTTAGGGTTTACGCAAAGAGTTACAAGTAATTTCTGTAGCATTTTAGCAACCAGCTAACTTCGCTACATTACCACGTGTCCTTGCTGTTTCCGTAAACGAAACCCCAAGAGTTCCTCCCATTTAAATAGGCTTTGGCGAGGAAAGACAAAAACATATTTAGTGCTTTAAAGACACTTGTGTTCTTTCAGCGACACTATCTCATGCTGGCGACACTCAGTGTTGCCAGATGCCAGCCAGGTTTTCCAGCCCAAAACCTCGTCAAAAACCGCGAGAATGCACAAAAAACCGCCCAATTTTTTTGTTTCTCATTTAAACACATTGAAATCATTAACAAGCTTTAAAATTACTTTTTTTACTTAGTCTATACGATTTCAGAAACAATATTCAATCAAATGAACGCAAAAGTAGGCTT
>JACXGM010038369.1:0-10852 GCA_016801145.1 Umbra pygmaea
TACACATTGTTCTTCAGTAGGATTGTGTACACATTGTTCTTCAGTAGGATTGTGTACACATTGTTCTTCAGTAGGATTGTGTACACATTGTTCTTCAGTGATTTTGTTATACTTTTTTAGGATTGATTATTTTCTTATCATGCCACTATCTATTTCTATTCTACATTTCAGAGAGAAATATACTTCACTGACAGCTTTAGCTACTAGTTACTTAACAAATTATGGATCGTTATTAGTTTTTAAAATGTGAGGATATTTCTGCATTGATCACTTTTACTTTAGCACATTTTTCTGATACTTTTACTTAATACTTTCAATGCAGGATTTTAACTTGTAACAAGAGTATTTTTACAGTGTGGTATTAGTTCTTTTACTTAAACTCACATAGCGCGATGACATTAACATACCAGCAGAAGGCGCTGGTCGGACACATATCGTGTCATCACATTTACTAATTTGGGAATTCTCAGTCTAGGCGGCTAATGCCTACAGTGTACTTAACGCACCCGACCAAGCGGCAAAATGACGTAGATTTTGCTTGCGCGCGGGTATTTCGAGGGGACAGTTGAGGGGACACTTTTTATTGCAGCGCGCGTTAAGCGGAAACAGGAAGCAAGGACGAGTTTGAGTGCAGAGTAAACGATTCCTAATAACACAGTTAATGGTTCATAATAAAACTGTAAATGGTTTATAACAACACAGTTAAGATAATCTTAGCCACTGTTGACATTAACGTCAATGCTGATAACAGTCCTGCCATCGTTTACCTTTTTTTTCTTTTTCTAGTCCGTGAAAATATCAAAGTCGGTAGCCTCTCCTCAGTTGCGACACCAGTGTTCAGGCGAAGACTGCAACTTGTGTCGCGGGCACCACGCACAAGTATAAATGGTTATGGCGCTCCCATGACGTGACTTTGTTCGCGCCAGGTTAGAAATCTGTAGTATACTGTAAATTTCATGGTCCTTGTTTGGGCGGCCGCCTTAACAACAAAGTGGTGTGGGAAACCCTGCATTTGTCATGATGGTATATCTCAGGGTGTTTTGATGTCAACATAAAAGTGTGGTAGTTACCCTCTCTGTCATATTCTCAATTTGCTAACATTGTGTATTAAGGCAGTTTAATAGGATTGATAGCAGCCATGGCACATGCTATACTTTCGACAAAACATTTATTTCTCATAGTATAGACACAGTATTACGCACTAGCCAATTGCAAATATATAAAGAAAGCTTGTACAGATACAAGTTACAAAAAGAGACAACAGCTAAATAACCAGGATCCATTGTACAATATGTGCAAGAAAGAATGAAAAATGCTACAATCAATTATGCCTCTCTTGCAGAAAACCTTTCTCCATGACCTACAACAATCTGTGACATCCTCATGACCAGCATGCATTGCACTTAGTAGACGTTAATAAATCTTTTTATAACTATTATGTATAATATACACTCACCTAAAGGATTATTAGGAACACCCGTTCAATTTCTCCTTAATGCAATGATCTACTCAACCAATCACATGGGAGTTGCTTCAATGCATTTAGGGGCGTGGTCCTGGTCAAGACAATCTCCTGGACTCTAAACGGAATGTCAGAATGGGAAAGAAATGTGATTTAAGCAATTTTGAGCGTGGCATGGTTGTTGGTGCCAGACGGGCCGGTCTGAGTATTTTACAATCTGCTCAGTTACTGGGATTTTCATGCACAACCATTTTTAGGGTTTACAAAGAAGGGTGTGAAAAAGGAAAAACATCCAGTATGAGGCAGTCCTGTGGGCAAAAATGCCTTGTTGATGCTAGAGGTCAGAGGAGAATGGGCCGACTGCTTCAAGCTGATAGAAGAGCAACTTTGACTGAAATAACCACTCGTTACAACCAAGGTGTGCAGCAAAGCATTTGTAAAGCCACAACATGCACATCTTTGAGGCGGATGGGCTACAACAGCAGAAGACCCCACCGGGTACCACTCATCTCCACTACAAATAGGAAGAGGCTACAATTTGCAAGAGCTCACCAAAATTGGACAGATGAAGACTGGAAAAATGTTTGCCTGGTCTGATGAGTCTCGATATCTGTTGAGACCACAGGGTGAGCATCCGGTTTCACAAATTGAGGCAAATGAAGAAGTGCCTTAAACCTGCATTCTATCTGAATTCCGCTGGGGGCGATGTGTCTGGTTGTGGTTGCAAAAGAGCTTGGATTCTGTAGAAGTCTATGAGAAATTGAGCCACTTCTCACTTGGATTTATTACTTTAGTAAACACTTTCATAATGACTATATGGTCTCAATCGCTAGATTTAATCCTTCTGTAAATAGTCATAATGTTAGTTTTTTAAATTATGATATTGTTGATTTTAAAACAGGCGATAAAGCAAAGGTACGTTTAGGGTGTTGCTATGATGTGATTGACAGTTTGCAGCCTGTCTGTCAATGACAGAGGTTTTATCCATGACACGTGAACTTCAGTTTGGTAAAGACGAAGAAGAACGTGACTGTGAGACTTTAATCGCCTAATAATGTCTTGTTCAGCGTTCGGTTGCACGACAAGACACTCAAATGAGTCGGCAGTTCAGTTGTTCAGGTAAGTAATGTTACATTTGTAATACTGTTTTTCGTTAGTCAACTTTAGCATACCAATTAATGTCCGTTAGCTAGCCAGTTTGCACATTGCTCAAGGAGGGAAGTGGGCTAACTAAATCAGTTCTGCAGACCGTATAACGGATAAAAATATATATGTAACGTTACAGTCGTATACAGTATATGCCCAACATTCTCGCTGGCGATCTGTTTTTAACCATATTTCGTGTTATTGCATGTAATGGAAATGTTAGCTTAAAATTAAAGCCTGATATAGCTAACGTTATAGTGCAAATTCATAAACCCTATTCCCACGGGTTTAGTATCATTTTGGGACTGCTTTAACTTAGACACCATCACTTTTATTTGAATATACTGAAATGTATGTACCCCGAGAGTTGGGCAACGTTACCCGGAGGCGCACATGGAAAAAAATGTTCAGTTACATTATTGTTCCATCTTGAAAAAAAACTTAAAATGTATATTATTGTCACATCTTAACTTAATCTATTAAATATACATTTTAATCATTTTCATTGCAGATGCATACAGTACAGCAGATGTGGTGCCTTATTAGGGTACATTGATAATATACAAACCTTTTGGATGTGAGATCTAAATGCACAACATGAACGACATTTCTTTCCAAACAGATTTCCTTCTGATGCCAGGCTTAAGCAATGGTTGGTGAACATTAGGAAAGACACCAGAAAATGGAGCCCCAAAAAGTCACGTCTGTACAGTTTCCATTTTGAGGAAGATCAGTTTTTCACAGACAAGCAGGTAGACATTAATTTTAATGCATTATTTGTACTTTTTATTTGTAACTTCGTGGTGTGTCTGCAATACAAAACATAACTTGGAGTACCAAAACAGTGTGTAGAATCGTGGATAGCAACATTTAATTAAATCATCATTCACCCAACACGATGTTTGTGATAATGGTGTCAAACTTTTAATATCCATCAACATAATTTCATTACGTCTGACAGAAATTGGTGGAATTGCGAGTGTATTACAGTCGTATGCAAAAGTTAAGGGACCCCTGCCAATTTTCATTTATAAATTGGTGTGGATCAGGAATTTCATTTTGGAAATTGTCAGGGGTGCCTAAACAGTTGCATACGACTGTATTGTCATTTTGGCTTCATTGCTCTGATGTAAATGGTTTTGTATTTACAAATATGTTTTGAATATTTGAATAACCACTATTAAAAGTCTGTACTTTATTTTTCAGAAAAAAATTAATTTTTTGAGTAATATATTCCTGTGATATCTTAATCTACCTGCTGATGTTTATGTATTTACCACTAGGTAAAGAGGAGGCTGAAGGACACCGCTGGGCCTACCATTTTCAAATTTCCACCACACTTGTGTCCAAAGAAAGGAAGGAACCACGCTACACGGACCAAGTTGGTAAGTATGACCACAGAGGTAAGAAACAGTTTGGTCTCTACAACTGGCCCTTCATGTTCTTTAGCCAGCTATATTGCTCAGCCTCATGGGGTGTCTGGATCCTCTGATTTGTCTTCTGTTGGATAGTGAGGCTGTCACTGGCAATGTACACTGCTCAAAAAAATAAAGGGAACAAAACAATGTAACTCCAAGGCAATCACACTTCTGACTTCTGTGAAATCACACTGTCCACTTAGGAAGCAACACTGATTGACAGTCAATTTCACATGCTGTTGTGCAAATGGAACAGGAAACAGGTGGAAATTATAGGCTATTAGCAAGGCACCCCCCAATAAAGGAGTGGTTCTGTAGGTGGTGACCTCAGACCACTTCTCAGTTCATAGGCTTCCTGGTCACTTTTTTTCGGTCACTTTTGATTGCTGGTGGCGCTTTCACTCTAGTGGTAGCATGAGACGTAGTCTACAACCCACACAAGTGGCTCAGGTAGTGCAGCTCATCCAGGATGGCACATCAATGTGAACTGTGGCAAGAAGGTTTGCTGTGTCTGTCAGCGTAGTGTCCAGAGCATGGAGGCGCTACCAGGAGACAGGCCAGTACATCAGGAGACCTGCAAAATGACCTCCAGCAGGCCACAAATGTGCATGTGTCCACTCAAACGGTCAGAAGCAGACTCCATGAGGGACGGACATCCACAGGTGGGGGTTGTGCTTACAGCCCAACACCGTGCAGGACGTTTGGCATTTCCCAGAGAACTCCAAGATTGGCAAATTCGCCACTGGCACCCTGTGCTCTTCACAGATGAAAGCAGGTTCACACTGAGCACATGTGACAGACGTGACAGAGTCTGGAGATGCTGTGGAGAACGTTCTCCTGCCTGCAACATACTCCAGCATGGCCACTTTGGCGTTGGGTCAGTAATGCTGTGGGGTGGCATTTCTTTGAGGGACCACACAGCCCTCCTTGTGGTCGCTAGAGGTAGCCTAACTGCCATTAGGTACCAAGATGAGATCCTCAGACCCCTTGTGAGACGATATGCTGGTGCGGTTGGCCCTTGGTTCCTCCTAATGCAAGACAATGCTAGACCTCATGTTGCTGGAGTGTGTCAGCAGTTCCTGCAAGAGGAAGGCATTGATGCCATGGACTGGCTCGCCCATTCCCCAGACCTGAATCCGATTGAGTACATCTGGGACATCATGTCTCGCTCCATCCACCAATGCCACGTTGACCACAGACTGTCCAGGAGTTGGCGGATGCTTTAGTCAAGGTCTGGGAAGACATCCCTCAGGAGACCATCCGCCACCTCATCAGGAGCATGCCCAGGCATTGTAGGGAGGTCATACTGGCCACATACACTACTGAGCCTAATTTTGACTTGTTTTAAGGACATTACATCAAAGTTGGATCAGCCTATAGTGTGGTTTTCCACTTTGATTTTGAGTGTGACTCCATATCCAGACCTCCATGAGTTGATGAATTTGATTTCCATTGGTAATTTTTGTGTGATTTTGTTGTCAGCACGTTCAACTATGTAAAGACGAAAGTATTTCATACAATTAGTTCATTCATTCTGATCTAGGATGTTTTATCTTAGTGTTCCCTTTTTTTTTTAGCAGTGTAGATAGTGGTTGTATTCCTTTTTCTGATAATAAAAATGTCATTGTGATGCCAGAGCTTGCTTTTTATTAAAGAAATGCAGTATGTGTTGTGTGTTTAGTGTGTGTGGTGTTATTTTATTTGTTTCTTTGCCATTTCTGTCCAGTCTTGTGGACACTCTGGGCCTGCACCTTGACATGTTGAGTTGGCTTAAATCCAAGACAGGCTTTTAAGTTTTTAACGTGTTCAACCAACCTGTGTGTTTTCAGGAAATGAGGCTGTGCTCTGACCGATCTTCAGTTCTGCAGCCAAATGTATTGTATAAAGCACCAGGTTCAATATTGGAGCCATAACTATGTAATATTTTTCCTCAAAGAATTCTAAATACATTATTTCAGACTGTTATAATGTACCTAACTCCTGCAACAGCATGCTTGTTGTTATCAACCACTGTTGTGATGCTGTTGTCTTCCACTTAGTTGTCTGCTTATCTATTTGAGGACCTTCTGTCAGCACATTAGTCTGTCTTTAAGATGAGTCACATGTTACAAACTATATTTACAAATGCTGTTTATTACTAAAATGTACATATAAAAGGAAAGGTATGGCATACAATACACATTGTTTAAGATCAAATTTGACATGTAGTAGTATATTTACTTAATACTGCAAGTCCTCAACTGAAGCATACATTCATGTACAAGCTCATATTAATAATTAATTGTGATCTACCATGCTTTAACTACATGTTTGTCTTTTACTATAATTAAAGTTATCCAAACTGAATGACCAGAGCATACCGAAGGAAGACCTGGTGTATAGTGCCATTCATCTGGTTGTGGAAAACAGATTGCGTTCACCACATCCAAAGTTCTAAAATGTATTTGGATTATAATGATGCTAAAAAATCATTTTTGGTTCAGCTTTTTCTGCTGAAAGCACGGACCAAGTTTTAGCATTTTAGCAGTCCTTGGTATTTAGAGGTTCAAATTGTGTTTGACAGGTGCTGCTGTAGTTTGATAGGTGATAGTAGTAACATTAAGGATTTTGGTGTTTTCATGGTGATTACAATGACAAGTACATAAAGACACAAAAGTACAAACTACATTCTCCTGATCTTTCTTTGTCAACATTCAAGTATGGTAACATTTAAGATATTATATTCATGTTGATTAAAGCCAAAATAGACACTATTAATAATTTACATCAGTGGTCCGCAAACCCTTCCATGGAGGGCCTAGTGTATGCAGGTTTTTGCTTTTACCTTGTACAAGCCTGATGGAGTAGCTCACTAATTGGTTAGTATTTCCCCTCACCTGGCAGTCTAGGGTCTAATTATGCTCTAATTGAAGGGAAAGACCAAAAACCAGCATACACTAGGCCCTCCATGGAAGGGTTTGAGGACCACTGATTTACAAATTCTATCAAATGACCGAAGTCTTCTTGTACGACTACAATATTGTGTATGTACCTATAGTTTAGGAAAAAACACAAATGTAGCTTTAAATACTTTTTTATTTGACATTGAAATGGGCATTAACTTCAAACAATTTTTTTTATAAATTAATGTAGTTCACCTTTTACAATCCAGTGTAAATTCTAAACACAACACAGCTATGAGTCAATGTAAAGGCAAACTTCACTGTCTGCATAATTAAGAGGTAGTTGAATCTCTAGTGCCACATTTTTTAATTATAGTAGAACTGGTTGACATTACTAAACATAATATAAAAATATAGCTTCACATCTACAGCGTAAAGCACTCGTGGAGCACTGTTCAGTCAAGTCCAAATGTGTGGGTAAAGAAATTAAAGCTGCAATTACAATAAGTGAGCATAGTGTTAAGGTATTATATAGTCCAGGAGCAATTACTCATAATGAGTTCTTGTGTGTGAGACATTTCATATGTTGCATGCTCACATTCTGGTGAAAAATAACTTTCTGAAGTGTATTTATGTTAACAGTTTCTTGGACAATATGAAAGGGACAAAAGGCAACCTGGCTTATTGCAAAAATGTAAATTGGTCCCAGTAACAAGCATAAGTATGTGATGCTCTTGGAACAGCACACGGATAGTAACTATAATAATGAAGAACTATGTTTTAAACTATTTACAATGTTGTACAATATTTACAATGTTTTACAACTACGTCCGACAGGGGGAAGAGCGCGTCAACGACCATGCTTGTGGTAAGACTGGGGTGGTAAGGGAGGAAAAAACATTTAATAGAGGGTGTAGGGCAGTGGTCCTCAAACCCTTCCAAGGAGGGGTTTATGCAGGTTTTTGCTTTTACCTTGTACAACCCTGATGGAGTAGGTCACTAATTGGTTAGTATCTCCCCTCACCTGGCAGTCTAGGTCCTAATTATGCTCTAATTGAAGGGAAAGACCAAAAACCAGCATACAATAGGCCCTTTATGGAAGGGTTTGAGGACCACTGGTGTAGGGAACAAGAAGGAGCAGAGCTGGTAAGATGAACAGTGTTATGGCTACAGTTAAATAAAATAAATTATACTATTTTTATGACACTCATCACATAAGGCAAGACTTAGGGGCTTTGGGGCAAAAATAAAAATCAACTTCAAAAGGGAACAACAAGACATTAACATTTCACCCTTGTTGAAGTTGGGCTTAAATAGATTCTGCCAAACTGTTTAAAAATATATGACTTCCCTTAGTGGTGAAATGAACTCCATCGTGCAAAAAAGCCCAGGAGTGTCAAACCTTACTTGAGGGTGTTTAACAAAGCTGCCACTTAGACAATTAACATATGTAGCCAACACACTGTTCACAAACCTGCGAGCCTTGTCGATCTTCCCCGGATTGGCAACACTCCACCTGCATCGCTGGGTAATGCCTGAGAAGATGAACTTCATGCCTGGATACTGCAGGTAGTGGTGATGCAGGTCCCCCTTACATTCCTGCGATGGACTGATGGCGTGGACAGTAGCAAGACCATTGTGGGTATTACAGTTAACCAAACATTCTAAGAAACTTGGTTATATTTTTGCCAATAGTTAGCATTAGATAATGATAAGTATTGACACTTTCTTTGCACTTCGATTTGCAGAAAATTAACGTGAGCATGTTTTACCTTAACACAAATGGCAAGCTAACATTACAGACAGTTTTGGTAACTTCAGATCCATTTACTTTACAAGGTGACTCCACATACAAGTAATATGCTGTAACTATGTGGCAAATATATATTTAAAACCTAGCGAAGTTCAATCTTACCTCGAAGTATGTAGGCTAGCTTTCAGCAGCAGTTGCACCCAGGTTGCCGGTGAGTGTGTGTAATGTGGAGTGTAAGCAGCGTTGCCAACTCTCAGCTAGCGTCACAGTCAGATCATAATCAGACACCACCCAGATACCGCCCAAAGGTCAAAGGCTCCTCCCTCACTCTTCCCTCTCCTCCCTCACTCCTCCCTCTTGTCTAAAATCGTCACATCCGCAACCAAGATGTCTGCGCCCGTAACGGCAAATTCTGTGACTCAAATCAGATGTTAACAAACCAATGGGTGACGTCACACATGGCTCTATCCATTAATTATACAATCTATGGTTGAGACATTCAGATGGTAGAATCAGAATTTGGCATAAACAGAATGAGAACATGGATCCATCATGCCTTGTTACCACTGTGCAGGCTGGTGGTGGTGGTGTAATGGTTTGGGGGTTGTTTTCTTGGCACCCGTTAGGCCCCTTAGTGCCAATTGAGCATCGTTTAAATGCCACGGCCTACCTAAGCATTGTTTCTGACCATTTCCATCCCTTTATGGCCACCATGTACCCATCCTCTGATGGCTACTTCCAGCAGGATAATGCACCATGTCACAAAGCTTGAATCATTTCAAATTGGTTTCTTGAACATGACAATGAGTTCACTGTACTAAAATGCCCCCCACAGTCACCAGATCTCAACCCAATAGAGCATCTTTGGGATGTGGTGGAACAGGAGCTTCGTGCCCTGGATGTGCATCCCACAAATCTCCATCAACTGCAAGAGGCTATCCTATAAATATGGGCCAACATTTCTAAAGAATGCTTTCAGCACCTTGTTGAATCAATGCCATGTGGAATTAAGGCAGTTCTGAAGGCGAAAGTAAAACCCCTTTGTGCAAACGGTACTTTCTGCCTCTGTGTCCTTGTTCGCACCCACGACCCCACGTCTCTGTTGCTGACCTCGGGTGTCCAGTGCGGAGTGGTTGACATCCCACTCCCCTTGTGGGGAGCTGAACGTAACAAATGGGGGCTCGTCCGGGATGTCAGTCCTCACCGCTCAGGCGCCACGGTGGTTGGTGACTGGGGTGTGGTGTTGGAGTGTGAAAAAGGACTAGCTGTTTAATGGGTGGCCAGGCTACATCAGTGTTTGTGTTCAGTGTGTTAACCAGTTATTGTTTATTCTGTGTGTTAGTGACCTTTGGTTGTGGCAGTATGGCGGCATCTGCAGTAAAGATGTATATTTACAGATATGGGGAAGTTGATGTGATTATGATATGATTTTATGTTATCGAAAAAAGAAAATCACACACAAACAGCGCGGAATGCTAAACGCTCATTGGATGATTCAGCTGTCACTAAAATCACTTGTCATTCTGATAAACGCCGCTCTCGTTTTACCAAAGACATTTACACGCGCAAATTCCAACTTCTCAACTGTAACTTAGTTTATTAACAACGGATTCTTATTCAAGTATCTTACATCGCAATAATATGGTTTCTTATTATATTTAATGTTGTATTATGTTTCGTTTCATTATTGAAGAAGCACTTGCAACTTTGATGGGGTTCAGATGGCTCAGTGGTTAGGGAGTCGGACTAGTAGTCAGAAGGTTGCTGGTTAGATTCCCTGCTGTGCCAAATGTTGTTGTCTTTGGGCAAGGCACTTCAACCTAAATTGCTCCAGGAAGAATGCCCCTGTGCTTAATGTACTGTAAATCACTCTGGATCCGAGTGTCTGCTAAATGACTAAATTGTAAATGTAGTGTTCCTGTAGTTACTCTAAATCAATCTAGATAAGAGTGGCTGCTAAATGACTAAATTGTAAATGTAGTGTTCCTGTACTTATTGTAAGTCACTCTGGATAAGAGTGTCTGCTGAATGACTAAATTGTAAATGTAGTGTTCCTGTACTTATTGTAATTCACTCTGGATAAGAGTGTCTGCTGAGTGACTAAATTGTAAATGTAGTGTTCCTGTACTTATTGTAAGTCACTCTGGATAAGAGTGTCTGCTAAATGACTAAATTGTAAATGTAGTGTTCC
>JACXGM010038370.1:0-10852 GCA_016801145.1 Umbra pygmaea
CAGAATCCCCCCTCAAAAGCCCACCGCACTGAGGGGGGCAACAGAGAACAAGAGGCAGTGGGGGGAAACAGAGGGTCCCGGGTCATAGGGGACAGAGAGGGGCCAGGGCCAAGGCAGTTCAGGTGGCGGCCAGGGGCCAGGTGGGACAGAGAGGGAACCCGGGCCTAGAGGGACAGAGGGCGGCCCGTGGCAAGGCAGGTTAGGTGGCGGCCAGGGGCAAGGCAGTTCAGGTGGCGGCCAGGGGCAAGGCAGTTCAGGTGGCGGCCAGGGGCAAGGCAGTTCCACGGGCCCCGGCGGCAGGGCGCCTGGGAGCCCAGTCACGGGCAGGGAGTCCGGGAGCCCAGACGCAGGCAGGGTGTCCAGGAGCCCAGACGCAGGCAGGGTGTCCGGGAGCCCAGACGCAGGCAGGGTGTCCGGGAGTCCGGAGGATGGCGTCGACAGCGACGGTGGTCCGGAAGACGGCGTCGTCAGCGACGGGGGTCCGGGGGTCCGGGCGTCAGCGACGGCTGAGCAGAGGGTCCGGAGGTCAGCGGCGGCTGAGCAGAGGGTCCGGACGTCATCGACGGCTGATCAGGAGGACCAGAGAGCAGAGGCGTCGACGACGGGGGTCCGGACGTCAGCAGCGGCTGAGCAGGAGGTCTGGAGAGCAGAGGCGTCGACGACGGCTGAGCAGGGGGTCCGGACGTCAGCGGCGGCTGAGCAGGGGGTCCGGACGTCAGCGGCGGCTGAGCAGGGGGTCCCGACTCCTCCCAGGAGGCGTCCTCGTCAAACCCTGGTGGCGGAGGGAGGAGCAGGACCTCTAAGCCAGTGGCAAGGAGGGGCCCAGGCTGTTGGCAGACTGCTGCAGGCTCAGGTGGTAGGCAGACTGCAGCCGAAGGCTCAGGTGGTGGGCAGACTGCTGGCTGAGGCAGTGGCGCAGAAGGCGGCCCGTCGGCCATCTTGTGGATGTCGGCCATCTTGTTGAATGGGGCCATGAGCAGGTCCTCCAGGGCCTCCTTCTGTACAGTGCTGCCAAAGAGGTGTGCGGAGTCCTGCCGCCACCTCTCATAGCCCCCCCCGAAAATTTCCTTAGGGAGACTGTCGACCATCTTGAGAGGGGAGCCTCCTATGAGGGCTGGCATCTCCTCCTCCTCGCTGTCATAACACTGGGGAACTGGGTTTGCGGCCATCTTGTGAGGGGACCGGCTATGAGGGCCGGCATCTCCTCCTCCTCCTCCTCATCGGACCACCACGGAACTGGGTTGGCAGCCATCTCGAGAGGTGGCCCGTCAGCCATCATGTGAAGGGGAACCCCAGGGGCAACTACTGGGGACCTAGGGGCTCTAGCCCCGGAGCTAAGGGGGTAACTAGCCTTGCTGCTAGGGAAGCTAGCCTGTAAACTAACTGGGGCTGTAACTGGGGCCATTACAGGTGCCCTAACAGGGGCAGAAACACATGCCCTAACTGGGGCAATTACACGTGCCCTAACTGGGGCAGAAACTGGGGCATTAACTGGGGCAGAAACAGATGCCCTAGGGGCAGTAACAGAGGCCCTAGGGGGCAGTAACAGAGGCCCTAGGGGCAGTAACAGAGGCACTATGGGCAGTAACAGAGGCACTATGGGCAGTAAATGGGAGCCTAGGGGCAGGTACTGTGAGCCTAGGGGCGACTACAGGGGTCCTAGGGGCTGAACCTTGTGCCCTAGGGGCAGATACTGTAGCCCTAGGGGCAACTACTGTAGCCCTAGGGGCAACTACAGGGGACCTAGACTGGGAACTAGGGGTGTGGGTCAAGGGAGAGTGGGAAACCCTACCGGGAGGATGAGAGGCCAACCGGGGCTGTTGTGGAGGTAGCGGTGGTGGGGTCCTCCGAATGGCCCTTCTTGTCCACTCGGTGGGAATCTCCCACTCGTCCTCCTCGTCGTCCCAGTCATCAGCCTCCTACTCGCTGCCAACAAAGGCCTCCTCCTCCTGCCAGCTCCGAAAGAAACAGGCTGCTCCCTCTGAGTCGTACCGTACTTCCTCCGGGAAGCAGCCCATAGCCCACGCCTGCTCCATTCTCTGCAGGGTAAGCGAGAACTCCTTCGCTGTCTCATGGTTTTAGGTCGGTTAATCTGTCACGGTTCCAAACGGGAATAGATAGAGACAGGCGCGAAGGCTTCAATAATACAATTGTGTTTATTAATCCACACTCAGTTGTAAAACAAAACTGCCACGAGGGGCTAAACACGAAGACACAGGTAACACGGAACACGTCACAGGAAACATTAACCGACAAGAGACAAGGGGAGAACAACAGGTTATATACACAGACACTAATAACTAACACCATACATCTGTGCTACCAATTACCCAATCCCCTACTCAATACAAACCTAATGACAAGAACAAGACACAAGAGGGCAACATAACCACACAAATGAAGGGAGCACAGAGACAAACATGAAAACAAACCCTTCCCCAGTGAACACCCAGCCCACTACAGGGCTGGATGTGACATATAGTTGTCTGTGAAACAGCACCCACCATGCCATGGAAAGCCCCATCAAATTTCAAGGCAATTTTATCTGGAAGTGTTCATAAGACTATAATTATACATTTTTTAGTAATACTATTTTTTATTAAGGTTGACAATAAAATGAACGATAATCACAACAAACAAATGCACACTATATATTTTTACCCAGCGTACACACCCCAGACACCAAAACATCCCTCCCACAAAACACATCCCCCACCTATGCCCAGCAGGCCCCACACCCACATACTCTACTGTAGATCCCCCCCAACCATACAAAACACAATTATACAGAAAGCCTAAAGCAAATAAATTAAAACATGAAATGAAACGCACACAGAAAATCTGCACAAGATTAGTCAGGCAGTCTCTAGATGGCCTTAACCTGTTCATCCCCAAGCGTTTTTCTGGTTTTGAAAGAAATAAAACATGCCCAAATCTAATGGAGTATATCTCCAAAACTACATTTAAGAAATAAACCTGTTTGTCACAGTGTATGGTGGGTATTGAGGGAGAGAGACCAAAGAAGGTAGTTGACAGACGATACATTGGATATGGATATTTATTATTGTACTTCCAGGAATAGACAGATGGCAGGGTACAGGTACATGGTACGTTCTATATCCACAGAGGGAACTCCACTAGAAAACGTGCTCTTGTAGTGGCACAGACACAACACAAACAAAACTATACAGAGTGTAGGGAATATATAACAAAACACAACGCACCCACAGTACCTACTACACAAACAGATCTTCTGGGAAGTCTTCTTAACAAACAATTGCTGAACACAATGACAGGGTAAATACACCACAATACTCAACACCTGTCATTAGTTTGGCAGCCCCTTACATATTGCCCAACTGCTTATGGAACTGGACACGGTTGGGACCAATCCTACTGATTAAGCATACTAGACTGCCAAACTACGAGAGGTGCTGTAAGCCATAAAGGGATAGTACATGTAATAGTAAAACACAACCACCATGCAATGCACTGAATGAAACACAAGTAGAACTTAACCAAATAATATACATATAAATCAACCAAATACACCAAGGAGTCCATAACTCAGTTCCATTATCACAGCCCACACTGGGCTGGATGGGACACTGTTATTAAACTTCTCAGTGGAACCCCGAAGAGAGAACTTAATTTTCTCCATCGGCAGGAAGAACATAATATCTCTGAGCCAATCAGAAACTGAGGGGGGCTGGGACTTCCACTGAAGGAGAATCCAACACTTCCTATAATCGAGACAGAATAGAGGATAACCTAGGTGTGTACCCATTCAATGAAAAATGATGCACTGTAACAATGTACACAGTTTTCTTCTTACCACAGCACGTCAACTTGCCTTGGTACTTAACAGTATTTAGGTCTTTCACTGTAAAGGGCACATGTGACAAATACACTTTTTTTTCTCCATATCTTTCTCCCCACACAATTGGTCTTGTCCTACCTTGTTGGCAGAACCCTGGACAAATGGTGAGGATTGCTCACATTGTTAATCCATGGGTTTTTTAAAACGTAAAGGGAAATAGTGAAAATATGTACATACAGTGTTTTATTTACTTATTTATATGCCCCAGAAACTTTGTGACACTGGTTCTCAAGATCTGGGGACATGCCATTATGGATTTTACAGTGATGTTGATCATAGATTATGTGTTTTACAATAATTAACAAAAAATTAAACATACATTTAGATATTTTTTGGCTCTATATGACATCTCAAAAGGTTGGGTTTGACTTATTTATCTTGTAGCCAAGAGACTTCTGAATCCAAAACTATAAGGTACTTCACTTAAGACAAAGTATGATCCTTTCAGAGGCCAAAATATCAAATATCCTTAGACCTTAATAATAATAATGAGATCAACTTGTATAGTGCTTTTCTTCCAAGGAACCGTGAGGGGGAAAGCCCATCTCATCCACCACCAATGTGTAGCAGCCACTTGAAAGGTTCATAATATTTTAATCAATTTCCATATGCACTGTTGTCTTGATTAGCAGGTGTCAGCAAGTAGGCTAAAAGATCTTGAAACAAACAGTAGTGATTAAATTCTGAGAATTCAAACAAAGAAATGATGTTAGAAAACGAAACATTTATTTTCAGTAGGCTACACATGTAAGTGTGTGTGTGTGGGGGGGTAATTTATTGAAATAACATTTCCTATTTTTTCACGCAAAGCTATATTTGCCTGTTTTCAAAAACCCACTGTGGCCCTCAAGCGAAAAACTTTCCCCACCCCTGCATAAAACAGTTCCTTCTCTAATTTTGTTCATAGAACGATATAACGATATAACGATATAACAACAAACTGTAATCTGATTGTTTGTGCTTTTTTTTATTTATTGAAATAACATTTCCTATTTTTTCACGCAAAGCTATATTTGCCTGTTTTCAAAAACCCACTGTGGCCCTCAAGCGAAAAACTTTCCCCACCCCTGCATAAAACAGTTCCTTCTCTAATTTTGTTCATAGAACGATATAACAACAAACTGTAATCTGATTGTTTGTGCTTTAAGAGGTCAGCTGGACCAAAGTTAAAATGATTTGAACTTTGAGCGTAGCGTCTCTATGGTATTTTCTGCAGCGGTTTGAGAGAGCGCAGCCATGTCATTCATTGAAATGAATATTTCTCGGGCACAACGCCACTCTTCTGCCTCCCATGTGCATCGGCCTTTAGTTCTGATATATTTGAACTAGTACTGTAGTTGTACCACCCCAATTCTGAAAAAGTTCGAACACTGTGGAAAATGCTAATAAAAACAAAGAGGAGTTATTTGTAAATGTATGTTGAATTTTAATTTAAACAAAAAACGTATAAAGGCCATGGGCACAGAAATACTTTGATAAACCTTTGTCAGTCAACACCATTTGCCGCTGCATCCACAAATGCAAGTTAAGGCTTTACTATGCAAAGCAGAAGCCATACATCAACACTGTCTAGAAGCACCACCGACTTCGGTGGGCCCGGTCTCATCTGAGATGGACAGTAGCGCAGTGGAATCGTGTTGTGTGGTCCGATGAGTCAACATTTAAAATAGATTTTTGACAGACCCACACTTTATTGGTCCCCTCTAAGGCCATGGGCCCTGTAAATCATATTGACCGTTCCCCACATCAGCAACGGCCCTGGGTATTGGTAACTTTCACATATGCGATATACTGTATGTACACATTTTGAAGCAACATATGCTGCCATCCAGAGGTCGTCTTTTCCAGGGACGTCCCAGCAATTTCCAGCAGGACAACGCCAAACCACATTCTGCCCAGATATCAAGCACATTGTTGCGTAAGCAGAGAAGGCAGGTGCCCGCATGGCCTGCCTGCAGTCCTGACCTGTCTCCGATTGAGAATGTGTGGCGCATCATGAAGCACAATGCATAATGGATGAATGGGGGAAATTTTCGCTTGCTAAACTGAACCGACTTGCATCTTTGCCTCAAACACTTAAAACAGGGGTCTTCAACTCTATCACTATGGGGTCCAAAGCCTGCTGCTTTTCTGTTCTACCTCAAAATGAATTGGCCTTACCTGGGGCCTCATGTATAAAAGATTGCGCAGCTTACATACCAGAAGATGGCGTACGGCCAAAACTGGAAAAGTACATACGCACAGAAAAATTCACATGTATAAAACCGGTCGTACGCCAGGTCCTGCGCACCTTTCCTTTATAAATCACAATCAACGTGAGATTGACCGCACGTGAACCATCCACATCAATGATCGAACTTTTATTAGCGGATGTAATTATGTTTTTAGAATAGTCAACGTCATAGACGTATGACAGTAACTGTAGTGGAAACTTTATTTATGTTTGGTGATGTCACTTTTCAGTTAGAATTTGTCACGTTACGGAGCAAGACAAGACTTTGCGTACGGCCCGCACATTCTCACGCCTGCTCAAAAAGTTTCGGTGACGGCCCGCATATTCTCACGTCAAGTAAATTTTTATACACCACACCGTGTACGTGGAAACCAGCGTACGCAAGCTTTTCGTGCGTACGCAACGTTTATACATGGGGGCCCTGGTGTCCCAGGTCTAAATAGTTCTCCCAGGTCTAAATAAGTCTCAGATTAGAGGGTTGCAATGAAAAAGTGGAGTGGATCTGGCTTCGAGTTCCAGAGTTAAATACCCCTGACTTAAAAGAACACTCTAGACCCCTAAACAGCTCAAAATAATGTTTTTTTTTAAGAACTTTGATGTTACACAGTGGTAAACAGTTGACTGTCCCAACTAGTTTCAATATAGTACAGCGTGAATTGAATTTTTTTTGTACTTTCCATACTGTCCCAACCTTTTCAGAATTGGGGTTGTACATGATTTGAACATACTGTAAACACTGTATGTATCAGACAAGTGATTATTTTTGTCCGGTGTAGAAACAAGACATCCCCTGTTTGCAGGATGGGAACTAGTTCTTCCGAGGACTGGCGCCAAGGCAACCTACTGTGGTTGACCTCAGTCAGTGCGGTGAGGTTTTATGGTTGATCTGTTTCTGGCATTGTGAACTATCACAGAACTTTCCAGAGCACTCTTCACTATACAGCCTGGGGTGGCCCCTCCAGTGTTCTGTGAGGTTAAAGAAGTTTTGGAACACCCCAGTGTCACAGTCCTCTATTGTTGGTTGATATGAAAGAAGCAGCGTTTCTCTGGGAACCTCACTGTCTTGGAACCACATTAGACATTCTATTTACATACAGTATGTATTTGTGGGGAAAATAAGGCATTACTTAGCATAAACTATATGAAACACAAGCTGTTATTCATGGTTGTTTCAGCGCTGCACCAGAACAACTTGCCATTAGCACTCTGTTATGTTAGGGCATAGGCCTCATCACTTGCGTCAGAAATGGTTTTACTTATAAGTTATTGTTTTTAAGTCTCTTACACCCCTGCCACAGTCTGTTGAAAGTTTGAGGTAATGATTGAGAAATTATGAGTCTAACCCAATCAGATTGTGTATCCTGCTTTGTAACGGCGATGCTAGACCCCTGGTCTAATGAACAGTTACTGGATATGCCTACACAACCTGGAACCTATTCACTGCTACAAATAGAAATAAATAATTTCAATTAACAGAAGCAGGGGAAAATTTGGTAAAATTATCAACATGTAGATTTAAGCCTAATAAAACAGCACCCAATGACCATGCCAAGAGTTTCTATTATACAGTTTGTATTATATAGAAACTATTACATAAGAGTATGTTATATAGCGTCTATACTATGTACAGACTATTAATTTGTGGTACAGGTTGGTAAGTACTTTTTCTATTATTCTATGGACATTTCCTTCAAGACAATAACAGAAAAAACTTTGTGAACACAGTAAATGTCTGTTAATGTACAGATCTGATATTACTTTTAACAGACATCTACTGTGTTTATAAAGTATTTTCTGTTATTTTCTTGAAGGAAATGTCTGTAGAATAATAGAAAAAATATTGGCAGCAAATTACCAGTATTTTTACTGTTTTTTCACAAATGTATTTTACAGTGTAGAGTCTGTATTTTATATATTCTGTATTATATAGAGTCTGTATTTTATAGAGTATTATATGGAATCTGTTTTATATAGAGTCTGTTTTATATAGAGTCTGCATTGTAGAGAGTCTATATTATAGAGTCTGTATTTTATAAATGTTGTATTGTATAGAGTTTGTACTGCCAGCGGTATCTGAAATACTTAAAATAAATATATGCATTTTTCCTTTTCATTTGTTATTGTTATTGATTATTTGGTCATATCAGAATTGAGTGAAGGTGGTTGTTAAACAGAACGCAACCAATGACAAAAATCAGAAGGGGTTCAGTCTAGGTTTTGAATTTCCTTGTTGCACTGTTCAAGGCAGACTGAATATTACAATGTGTATAGCAGATGGACACAGAAGTTAAGGGAAGCAACTGACCCAATTACACAAGATTTACTTTTGTGTTTCAGAGAGTAAACAACACCTAGCATGTGAAACTTGGAAGGATATTTGATTGACAACTGACGTTGCTGCCTGGAAGTTGTATAAGGTTATTGAGTGTGTGTGCAGGGAATCAAATATAACATTTTAGTTAATAGAACAGCAATTGTTGTATTTTTCCATCTAAACAGATCTTCAACTACCTCTGTATGTTTTTAGCCATCTAAATGAACTGTATTCCTGTCTGCACATCGTGACTGTGTGGCAAATCTGAGTGCTAGTCTCCTGATGCCCCTCTATACCACCTCCCCTCATGCCAGGCTCCAGAGCCCTGTGGCATCATGGGTAAGTCAATGTTGGTTCTGTCTGGCAGCTTGTTGTCATTGGCAACCCAGCAGGCCAGGCAAACTCCAGAAGACACTACAGCAGTGAGATGTCTTTGGACATTTAGGAAGCAATTACAAGTGGGTGGAACTCTAAATCACCAGCCATCATATTTTCGTGCAACCCAGAGCAGAAAGGTACATGGCCTGGGGGTAAATATAGCAATGTGGAAGTCAGGTACACTACAGCATATCTCTCAAAAAGTAACATTGCATTGATTTGCATAAAGTTTGTGTAGCTACAGATCAGGTTTGAGTCCATAATCACTAAATTATCCCGCTTTTCCAATGGGTTCCAGTGCCGTTTAAATAACCATCTCTTGTTGCAATGCAGCCTGATTTCTTCCATTATTAATAAAACCCATGTCTTCATTCTTTATCCCTCCACTCTGCTAGGTAAGTTTTTAGTGAAGGCTTTTTCGAAAACAAGAGGAGAGACAAACTGGCACAGAATTTAAAATGAATAGTTACTATAACTACAAGTACTCTCCTCAAAAGCCACCCATGTCCCCTCTGTTCCCTGTGGCTAGGTCTGATGGTAAACTAGGTCTGATGGTAAACTAGGTCTGATGGTAAATTACTATAGGTCTGATGGTAAACATACTGTTGGCTTCTTTTCTCATAATGATGGTGTAGTTGTTTGCCATTTGGTATTACAAAATTGAATAGTAGCAGCTCTACCATGTCTAGGTTCTATTAGTTGGCCTTTCTTGTCCCAGATTGAGACGTTTTAAATGCTTATTAAGTTCTGTCACAGGTACACACACATAGAGGCAAACAAGCACACTTGGTAGAATACCTTTTCTCTGTAACAAAAATTTTAAGCAACTTTCTTCAAGATACTATGCCCAACTAGTCAGACATATGACATTTGGAAATTCTGATGGAATTAATTGAATGGCTCGGTATGATTTCTCTCGGAATTGCGCCATTTAATCATACAGGTAACAGAAAACAGTTTAAGAGATATTTAAAATAATCATAAATCGCTGGTTATCATAGGGCCGGCATACAAATAATCCAGTCGACATATAGAGTATGAAATCACATTTTCAAAAGCTGAAATGTCTATTTGGAAGTCTCTTCATGTTTTTGAGTTCCTGCTTCGAAAAACAAGCGTCATCTCTACAGAACGGCTGTGCTGGAATAAATGTCTTCTTTAAATGTTGACAAGTGCAGCAGATGCACCATGCTTAGCCATCTATACTTCACTCCAACTCAGCTGTTCAGTCCATCAGAGCACATGCTAGATCATTTTACTGATTACTTTCAAGCCTGAAATCTAGTAATCTTGTCTTTTATATAATAGAATAAAACAGCTGTTTCCTTCAGTGAAAGTTCTCTGTTACCTTTAATACGGAATGGTCCTGCACTGGAGAGTGACTTAGAAATGGAATTTCAATATATTTGGTGTTTGGTACAGTAAAACTAAAATACAGAAATATTTCAAATGTATAAACATTTTTCAATCTCATGAATAAAAAGGAACAGAAAAGGTAAATATACGCAAAATTTGAGTAAGTTTGTCGTGGGGTCTGAACTGACGTGTTGTCCCCATTTTCCTCACAGTGGATTCAAGTCAAATTATTGGGAGGAGTTTCTGTCCATCGTTTCTTGGTTAATGTCTGATCTTTAGCATTGCGCCACATCCTTACTAGCACGGCAGTAGCAGAATAAAATCACAGACTACATTAACGCCGCATCAGGCATCTTAGCCAGGCAGTGCCAAGACTAAGGCCTGGAGAGTGCGTTATAAACCGGCTGCTCCCAGGTAGCGGTGGTGTGGGGCGGGGCGATGGCTAGGCTGCTGATGAGTGGGCTGGCGTATGGGTGGCGAGAGGAGTGGAAGAAGGGGTACTGGTAGAGAGCAGCCGGGTAGCTGGAGTAGGCACTGTAGTAGCTGGCGCTCTGGAGCTCCACGGAGTCACACTGAGGGCTGGGCAGGGAGGAAGCTGCAGATGAGGGGCCGATCCCAGAGATGAGGGGGGGTGGCGGGGAGCTGTGGGAGGGCTGGCTGCTGTAGTGGCTGGGACTCAGTTGCTCTGTTT
>JACXGM010038371.1:0-10847 GCA_016801145.1 Umbra pygmaea
GGATTCGTGGTTCAACTGGTCAAATCTGTTGTCCCAAGATGGCGCCTGCCTGTATACGCGAACGGTACTGTCTTTTAAACTACGGCCGCAGGTTTGCCTCAAGTATTTGGGTGTACTTGGCAGCATCCCTTTTCTCTTGAATCCTGACCAAATGCTCAGTGTTGAAGACCAACACCCCCACAACATAACATGCGTGGTGTGCTGTGTTTGGTTTTCAACAAACATAATGCTTGCAGTTCAGTACAAAAAGTTAAATCTTGCGGGGTTAAATCTCTGCATGGCATAGTCGGCTAAGTCGCTGCATTGCAGGACAGTCAACATCATAATAGGCAGTGGTTCGAACCTGACTAAGGTTTCTCTGGCTTTTCCTGGACCTCCAAAACGAGGCGATGCAAATTAGCACGGCACTGCCTGGGATTTGGGATAGATCATCTGTCTTGCTAAATCGAATTTACATTGAATTTACAGCAACTCAGGCACCTGTAAATTCAATCACGGAAGTATAGTTGGTGAGCGTAATCATCCCATCCATGACCTAATTAAAGGCTTGCGTGTTGGATGAGTAGTTCATAAAGAATCAAAGGCTCAGCAACATGTGGTTGGATGAACCATGGGCGTGCCCCTTGCCATCCTGCATCTGTCCAAGGAGCTGCAGAGGCACCGACTTGGTCTCATCTCAACATGAAAAGTGTTTTTCAAAAGTGTTTTTTACAAACTAGGTATTTCATGAATAGATTTTTTATAATTGTTCATAGCTTTTGTAAATGTTATTTTCACTTTCATGACAAGGGTTGTAATGTGTAAATACATTTGGCAAAGTTCAAATTATTTACATTTCCAGGGTGCATTGTGTCAAAAGGTAAGCACTGTATATATGTGTGAAATCCTTAGATGAAATCATGCTAGACCAGCAATGAATGTAGATGCAGTATACACAGACCAGAGATGTAGGGGGACTGCTTACTGTCTAACGAGAAAAAAAAGACAAATCTCCCTAATGAAAGATTCTTACAGCGCACATTTGTAATTGCCTCGACTGTGTTGCGAGCTGACGTGTGGCGGAAAACCATCTCGTATCCTCATCAGGGATTTCCTGATCTCAGTGTTCTATCATCTCCCGAATCAAATCAGAACAATTATTATGGCAGTTGTAATACATGGCCAGTAAGAATCATGTGTAGCATAGATACAACACTTGACGGGCCTCCAAGAACACCAATCACTAAAACGTTTAAATTAAAGGCAGAATGAAAAGGAAGAAAGTGCTCTGATGTGTTCCAGTGGTGTAAGCGGCTACAGTACTTCTGGGGCACATCAAATCTGACCAACTGCTATTTAATTGAAGTATCTTCTTCAAAACAACTTGTCCGGTAAAGCATAACAATGCGTCAAAACATCTTCAGTAGAGTAAGCGGTTAAACAGAAACAAAATCTGACAAATGTACGATTTAACTTATTTGAAAAAAATACCTATTCTACCTCCCAAAATGACGGCTTGAATCATGTGTACTACACAAAAATTTTTTAAACAATTATTATTTATTTCATTTTAATTTAGTAATGTATGCAACATTCCCCCTCCAAATTTCAGAAACTCTCCAAATCCAAAACCTCAGAGCGAATAAGAGACAAATCATGAAACATTTGAAAAACAAATTTGAAACCACTAAAGTGATGACTGACAAAAGACACTGGCTGTGAGGGTTTTTATTACAAGCCTCATACAAGGTAACACATTCACATCCACACACCTATAAACAGCAGCGAACAAACCAATAAACGTTAACCTGACAGTTCTCACACGACCTGTACAATAAGGGTTTGCAAAACATGCTTCAGTTACATTACATTATCATCAACATTATTATCATCATCATCATCATCATCAATAATGCATTATCACCCACATTATCATCATTATTACCGTCAATACAATTCAATGTACATAATTCATATTACCATATTAATTAATAATACGAGACAAACTGCAGTCTTGACACATTTATAATTCATTAAAACCAAGGGTTTCCATTACTATCAAACCCATATTGGACAATCCAAAACATCAATGGCAATTATTAAAAGGTGAAGCACAGAAATGATGCTTAATTAAAATTCAAAAAGCTATCATAAGTACATAAGGGAAAGCCCTCAAAATAATTTCACATTCTCCCTCTAAAACAGTTTTCACGCTAAAAAAGATAACATCTTCGATCGATCAGGTCCATTTGTGTCATTACATTAAGTGCCAATGACATGGCTTAATTAAAATGGTATTAAAAAAGACAAATAAAAGAAATAGAAGTCTAGAGGCCTTATTGGTGTTAATCTAGGCCACTATGTCAAGTTGTGCTAAACCTTCATACAGAGAAACCCTATTTATATAAACTATAAACACACCAAACTAATGAATGTTGACTCCTTCTACTGGCTTACCACAGTGAAAATAATGTATTGGCTTAACCAGGCAGTCCTACGAATCTACTAAACTAGTGCCCATCAAATCAATTGACAAATGTTGAGATTTGAGTAGCACCCTTCATATAAAAGAACAACAATGGCCCATCCAAAAACAAACATCTCTTTTACATTCCATTTATGTTTAAATATTTGTGATTGGGAAAGCATTATTATTATTATTATTATACATAAAAATGTTAACGGGAAACAGAACATGGACTCATTGACCTTTGCACTTGGCTTGGTTTCATCACCTCTGTTTTGACCCAACTTCACCCAGACGTCAGAAATCCAAGGTAAAGCCTAAAAGAAGGCTTGGTTCTAAAAACAATGGTATTAACTTTCACCCAGTGCAAAATACATCTACAATGGATTCTGATGACAGGACGCCATAGGATCAACCAATCACAGTCAAAATAACCTACCTTTTTAATGAATGACTGTCGAGATAATCTTTACGCTGACAATGAAAACAGGGAGTTTTAATCTGATTGTGTTTGTTGATTAATGACTATTCTTATAATTATATCAAAGACAACAATTACCATCTATCTACTACAGTATACAGAAGAGGTGCAGTGGAGTTTGAGCCGTGCAGCTATATAGGCAACACATGCTTTGTTTGAAATATTGTACTAATACTTCACAGATACCCCAATTGGACGCAATGGAAAGAGGGTCACATAGAAACTGGGTTAGCACCAGATGGACACATCTGGGTTTAGGATATACCTTAAAAGTAGTTCAGAAGGCAACTCAGAAACCTGAAACCAGGGCAGCTTCCACACAGACCTGAGTTCAGGAGAGTATGCGGTGGACAGGTTTCATATCATCATAAATCACACTTGATGCAGTCCACAGCTTAAATGGAGAGAGTTGTCAGTTTAAAGTCTTGACGGATGTCTCGGAATACTGCCAATTCCGGAATATCAGAAATTCTGGAATATTGAACGTGAGACAGCGTGATGAAAAAAAGCAGGCAATGCAACACGGCGATAAGAATAGCAATAACTTAATTTTCAATGCTTCGCCGTTAATTTGTATTATATATGCAGCTTAATTAACGTTGTGCGTGCCTTATAAATATATATATATACTTTAATGTATGCCTGTGCATTAGCATAAAAGAAAGCTTTTCTGATGTGGATATGGGAGAAAGAAAAGTACATGGAATTGGCTTGTCCTCAATAAGGACAACCCAAGGACACTAATGCACAGGGGCATTACCTATTATTTATGTTGAAATGCTGTGTATCCAACGTTCAAGAAAGCAAGTGCAAAATTCATCACCTCATTAAAAACTTCAAGAGTCTGACTTTCAATGACACCACTGGGCATCATTATTTATAAAATTAAACAGTATGAATTTCCTACAGGCACAATCAAGACTGAATTAAGTTGAACGTTATGACTAAAATAGACTGCCGACAATCAAGCTTGTGTAAGCGGACATGAATTGCATCAACATTATCTATCTTCAGGCGAAATCATGCGCTAGTTCGATAATTACAGACCCTGCTTTTATCTCTGTACATCTCTGTTTAAAAAATAACACTCTTAGAGTCCGTATTCAATGTCGGGTGGTGTAATAACATCCTATGTTTCTAAAGGGGGCCGAACTGTTATTACTGGACTTGTATGTATTTTCTAAACAATAATTAAATCTCTAGCATGGATGCAGATCTGTTTGTGCTGTATTTGCACATCCTGTATGACCATCAGCATACAAGTTAGTGAAGAAGGCCAAAGCATCTCTGTATTCAGGCTAATTGAAAAATCTCTTCCTAGGGCTTGGGTTGGGGGGGTTCTTCAGAGGCAGTGGGGGGTGATGAGGTGTTTTCAAGGTGTGGGGTTCGGGGGGAGGCAGCAGAGGAGGACGGTGATGCGGGTCGGGAGGCGGGGGAGGGGAACTCCTTGATGGTGACGGTGAGGAGGTTTGACGTGACGTCTGTAACCACTACGTTGGCGCTGCTTGCCGCCATCTCCGGGTGCCAGTCAGGGTCCCCTTCGGCAGGTACCCTGGTGGGGTTGGAGGCTGTTGGGCCGGATACTGTGTTGGGGCGAGGGGAGGCGGTGCTCTCCGAGGGCAGTCGCCGCTTCTGACGCCGCCGCTGCCGCCGAAGCTTCCTTTGGCCTTCCGGAGGAGCGGAAAGGTCAAGAGCATCACCCTCATCTTCGTCGTCTTCAAAGGAAGAGGAGGAACAAGAGGAGTGAGACGAGGAGGAGGGGAGAAGGTTGGATTTTTGGTTAGTGTTCTGGTTCCTCGGCACCTCTGAGGGGCTGCTCCTGCTGGGCTGAACCGTTGAGGCAGAAGCGGAGACCTGGAGACTTACGTTTGTATCCGACCCCGCGGGCAGTTTGGTCTGAGGTCCAGAAGAGGTAGGCTGGTTCTGGGCGGGAATAGACTGAGACCCACCGCAGCCAACCCCCACAGAAGACGGGGTTGACTGGGTGTCCCTTGACTTGGCCCCTGACAACACTGAACTGGTGCCAGTGGCGGGCTGCAAACTGTGCAAAGGCCCGGGACTGCCACACTGGAGCCCAAAAGGCTTGCCATACATGGGGAAACCGAGCATGGGCTGGAACGGCCGGTACGGAGCCTCTCCGCTCCTCTTTCCAATAATCCTGTTACGGGAGGGCAGGTTCTGACGACCCCCATGGAAAGACATGGAGCCGGTTGGTGCCCTCCTGTTAGCCATGCCCCTTCCTCCACCTCCACTTCCTGGTTTGTCAATGACTTTCAGGTTAAGGATGATGCGGCCCCGCTTCACCTCACGGGGTTTGACACGGCGGTTAAGGATGCGGACGGTCTCTGAGAAGGGGGAGACAGGGGGACGGGACGGGAAACCTCCAGGGCCGGAGAAGGTTCCAGGGGTGGCCAGCGGGTCGGTGCGGGGAAGAGGACGACGAGACATACTGGTGCAGCGGCGAATGTCCTTCTTCAGCTTGTGAGTCGCTGCCAGGGAGTTGAGTTTAGGGGACGGCGCCGGAGCAAAGGATGAGGAGGGGAGAGAGGGATAGGGGGAGGATGGGGGGGCTCGTGGAGACGAGGATGACGTGGAGCGTGGCGCCCGCATGGTGGGTTCTCGTTTCTGGGACCCACGAGCCTGGGAGGGTGAGATAAAACAAGAAAGAACTTTCAGGTGTGACTCTCAAAAGAAAAGAAAATCAGAGGGACAATAAGCCAAGTCCTGACTTGTACATACGTATCCTAGCTAATCCTTACACATTCTGAAAAACAAGTTGTTGTCTCGAAGGTGGCATGGGGGTCAGATGGCTCAGTGGTTAATGTCATTGTGTCCTTGAGTCCCTGTATTCACTGTAAGTCGATCTGTAAAAGAGTGTCCACTAATTGACAAAATGTCAAATGTAAAGATCATCTGAAACAATACCTTGGCTGTGAGGTTCTTGGGCTTGGGTCCCCGCTTCTTTGGCCCACTAAGTTCTCTCTCACGCTCTCTGAGAAAGAAACAAATAAAGATTAATCACACGGAAGTCAATGTCACATCTCTACATACTTCCTGTCATGGCCATAGCCTGCCAGAAGACAATGGACTGGGGAAGGCTGAACTGGGTTTGAGCCAAAGATTTTAAAAAAATATATAAGGTAATGCCAGATCAAATGTGTTCAAAGTCAAAGGGCAATGTTTATTAATGTAACGTCCTGTTTGGAATACAAGTCTTCCTGTGCAAGTTAAAGCATCTAAAATAGTGGCAGATCTTTTTTATACAGAGGCATGAGAACCCAACTTTTATGGAACGTCTTTAATCCCCCCCAGACCAAAACACAGTGCCTTTCCAAAGCTCCTGTGCATGGGCAGATTCAGAGTCAATAGTGCATGCCCCCACACAATACACAGGTAGGCTAGAGTTTAACATGCACTCTAAAATAAATTCACTGTACATCCTTCATAACATCCAAAGGTCACGTAAAATGCATGGTTCTGCGTTTTTACACAGAAAAATTTATGAAAATTCAGAAAAAAGTATTGCTTTGCGTTGTTAAAACGCATGTGTATTGGCCATGAGATTCCATTAAAATTTGCAAGTTCTAACTTCTTATTGTTTACAGAGTTAAAGCTAAATAATGCAATTCACTTCTAAAACTATTGTCAAATTCGTTTAAACTGACTTTATATACTAATAAAAGGCCAAAAAATAAAAGCTTTGAAACATATCTGAAAAAAAAATCAAGTGTCTGTAGTAGGCACAGACCTACCATAAACCAAACCAATCACTTTCTTCGGCGCGATGATTGGATTGGCAGGTTAACTGTCGATCAACCTCAATGCGTGCCCGGAGATACCTGATTTGGCGCGCACCTCTGGCTCACTATATCTGATGAAGCTTGTACAGTCATACTAACCTGTGAAGAAGCATCAGTACATACCAAGATAATCTAAATTATGGCAGAGAAAGTCCCAGTGCAACCCAGAACTAGCAAAAAAAGGAAGACTTTGTTCGAATCGACTATGAACAAAAAAGCTTTAGATAAAGCACGCAATCAGACCACAGTAAATATTGGCGTGGCTTTTCAGCGATTGCGACAACTCTGTGACGCCATGGTCGCTTTATTTCTGCTAGACAGGTAACTTGCTTTCCTATTTGGATGGTTATTTGTTAATATCACAAATTAGACATCAACGCGCGTTCACGTGTTTTGGAGGCGTGGCTTTTGAAAGTAGCTCTGAAGGGAGGGGGTAAGACTTTTTCCGTTGGATCCTTTGAAACTGCAAATCAAACACGCTCTCTAATCCTCATTTCTATGCAGTGTGTGATGTGTGTGAGTGTGTGTATGAGGCAGAAAAAGTTACTGAAAACCTGTCATTTAATGTCTATCAGAGGGGAATATTGAATGATCAATTGGCTGATTCAGCTGTCAGTAAAGAAACAAGTGGGGTGATCGCTTTGCCATGGGTTGAAATCTGGGGTACGTTGTTGAATCTGTTCATGAAGCGTCCATGTAGTTACAAGCTAAATGCTTATTATTACTAATCCCCCATTTTGCGATTGGCAGATTATTAAAAGATCACATGACAAATGTAGAAGTAAATGCTATTTACATTTTCTGTCTTGCTTAAGTGAAAGAGGGAGGGTTGGAAGAGAAAACTAAAGTATCTAGCTGTAATGCATTATGCAATATCCTTGGTTAATATGAGTTATAAAAATGAGTTGAGAATATGTCCTTCAAGCAGTGCAGAATAATTTCAAAATATAAACAATAGCCTATGCGAGTGAGTGATGGAATGTCATAAATCCACTGAAGCCCTCAAATGGTTCAATAATGCACAGAATACATAGGTTTTACCAACATTCAAAAACACATTGTCCAATCCCCAGTTCGATTGTGAATATCAACTACGATGAAGCGACATATTATGGATTCAAGTATGTCGAACTTAGAACAAAATAATTCATAATTACACAATGAATGATGACAGATGTGTCCAGCACTTGCATTTTTTCTAATTCTTATCTTTAATCTACACTGCTGTTAGACAACAATCACTGCAATCTCCTTCAGATTTTATTCATGTAACTTGTTATTTTCACACAAATTTCTATTGGCCCTTTTTTCTGCATTCCAGCACAGACTACACCCACGTTCATTTATTCAATTAGAAGACAGGCAAAATCTTTAAAATGCTAACGCGACCTCTGACATCACTGTAGACTACTAAAGAAGGATGCTGCAAAGATAGTTCCTCAATTCTTAATGATGAAACATCAACCCTGCAGTGACTGAATAGCATAACACTATATTACTATATACTATACTGACATCATGTGATCAATCAATTCACTACTGTACGTTACTCCAAGAGTATGCTATAGAAATGGCCTTGCCCAGAGAATGAAACCAATGAACAAAGAATGTAAGTCGCACATCTTTAGAAGCTTTGTAAAACGATTTGTCTAAAAAGGAAATATACAACAAAGATTCAGGAAAAAGAAATCCTTTATTTAGAGCAGCATATGGGAATACTCTGCCTATTGAGACAGACTGTATATATAAAGCAGAACAGTGGACCTCAGACGATTAGCAAAGGGTTGGTTGCTAAGACGTCTGGCAGTAAGGATATGAATTAACAAAAAAAAACTGTTGGAAGTAAGAGTGTAAGGCTAAGGCTGGAAAGAATACGCACGCACATCCTTGATTATTATTTTTTGATTGTAATATAATCTAAACATAACCTCTCTATTAGCTGACCAGTGCTTTGTAGAGCATTTGGCAGGAGAAAAGATAATATTTGGTAATTCAAAGAGATAGAGCGGTGGGGCGGGATGGAGGAGAGAAGAAATGGGGGCTATAAATCTGTTATCCAATACTACTGTTACGTCGCATTGTTTATTTCAAGTGTCCTCACTTTATTTAAGTTATTATAACAATGATGAATTATAAATACTGTTTGATGATCTACGTCCGCTGTTCCACTTACTTCTGTTCAAAGCCTGCGATGAGTCTGTCATCCAGAATATTCTCTTCTGGTTCCCAAGTACTGTGTCTAAAGTGGAAATGAAAGAGCACAATTATTTTATTTCTACTGTTTCGTAGCCTGGATACAAGTGTGTTTCTGTTAACATTCAACTCCTTTGTGTCATCTGACTTGCATTTAAATAATGTCTGAGTACAAAGAAAGTAATGTTTGAACAAAACAGTTCTGGATTTCAGGCTAACTTTCAAGTTACTAAATGAACTGTAAACATACAGGTCGGCTAAGGATCTATTTTAAAACTTAATAAATCTAAATGTTTGTAATGCAATCACCTACTTTAGTGCCCATCCTTTCCATTTCACTAGGTATTCAAGACGACTCTGCAGAATAAAAATAGTTAACAAGGAAGGGTAAGAAAAAGCACAATTACTGTATTTAATTGTACTGCTATTCACTTGATATAAATAACAGTAGCTAATACTAACTGATTAGCTACTTTCAATAAAACGACATAAATCCAGAGAGTAATATAACGCAAACAATGCAATTACTTGTTTTGATGTTACATTTTTGACGCAAAAATGGCAACAACATAGATTAGTTAGCATACAACATGGACACAACATTTGTAGAGGAAACGGATTTGGCTGCTGGCTAACTAGCTCATGTGTTGACAAGGAGTGTAATGGTGAATGGTGTTGTGATGCTAGCTAACTGGACTATACATTTATTAAATCTCTTTCTTATAGTTTTTCTGTCTACAAAGGAAATAGTGTATTACAAACATACATTTCCACTTAAAACACACTTGGCCTTCTTTATATAGCTAAGCATCTCTAGATAATTAAAGTTCACCATGTGTCCCGCCCCCGATTCCTTTGGCTTTGTGTAACCTTAGCTAGATAACATGTTTAACGACTTTCCACTAAAAACCTAAAGTCTAGATATATACTCTGTTAGCTTTCCTGCTAGCTACAACACAAGGCCTCTCCATTGTAATCGGGGGAGAAACAGATCCCCGATCCTCGACATCGCAGCACGCCGCATACACTACAGCCCACGTTTGCACTTCTGCAGCGACAAAACGGCGGCAGCGGAGCAGAACGCTCACCTTGCGAACACGGCGTTTCAGAATAGCTTCGGCGGCGAAAACGCGCTCCCCGACCGCAGAGAGCTCCATCTTTCAAAGCCCGACCCCTGTCTCTCTAGCTCCAGAAGACAAGCTCAGTTCCACTGTCTGGCGGCAAGACCAGGGTAGACCACTTTCCCTTTGCCCAAAGATCTGTCACAGCCAGCAGCAGCAGACAGTAGTACCCCGAAGCGAAGAGAGGCGCAATCTATCACGTGGACAGGGTCAGCACCAACCCCTTTTGGTTGTCTTGGCAACGCAGAGGCGTTCGAGAGGATGCGTAGAACAACCTAACTTTATTGCTAGCAATTGCGGTCTTTCTACTTTGTGCACTTTGCAATATGTTTGGCTTGATATATATTATCAATGGACATTATTTATCAATAGAAAACCTTTTGTTTTGTACAGGGAATTAGAGCTGTGCATTCACACCAGTGAGGCTGGTGAACATTAATTGAGTATGGGCTCATTTTAATGTCTGGACTAGAGTAATTGGAATGGAGTTAAACACTTTAAACCCAGTGTGAGATACCATTACATTTACTCCAGTCCACGCATTAATATGAGCCCTTGCTCTTCAATTAAGTTTCACCAGCCTCCACTGATTCACACAATTCTGCTCTCTTCAAACAAGATATAAGTTGGCAATTTAGCAAAAAAAACGACCAGGCTGGGAAAAAGGAGGATCAATCATGCAGACAAATAATGGTTGATACTATTCCTGTATTATTATAATTATAACGGTTCTGCAGGAATTGGTGATTTTTCTAAACCCCAAAGTATCTTCCAGATACCCTCTATATACCCTCTAAAAAGCAAAC
>JACXGM010038372.1:0-10903 GCA_016801145.1 Umbra pygmaea
ATTAAAGGGTTCAGTGTGATGTGGTTAATAAGAGGGTAATGCTCCTAGAGGGGCTGGATTCTTATCTTAGAGGTGTTACTTGGTCAATGTTGTACAAGGTAGAACAGGGAGAGAGTGATAGGGCAGTGATTCATTAAGGGGTTTGGTTATGGTGTTTCATTAGGGTTGTGGTTATTGTGTTTCATTAAGGGGTGTGGTTATTGTGTTTCATTAAGCGGTGTGGTTAATGTGTTTCATTAAGGGGTGTGGTTATTGTGTTTCATTAAGGGGTGTGGTTAATGTGTTTCATTAAGGGGTGTGGTTAATTTGTTTCACACACACACACACACACACACACACACACACACACACACACACACACACACACACACACACACACACACACACACAGACACACAGACACACAATGGTGAGGAAAAGAAAGAAGAGGTTAAAAACATGCTGAAACAACTCTTTTTTCCTGGACACTCAGTTAGGTAATCCATTAAAGAAAATAAATAAACTAATTTGCTAATGGCCTGCCACACTAACTCTGGCTACCAAATGACACCCTATTCAAGAGGTACCCTACATTACACCCTGTTCTAGAGGTACCCTATATTAGACCCTATTCTATAGTTACCCTTCTTGACACCCTTTTCTATAGGTATCCTACATTACATACTATTATAGTTGGGTTTCTAGCCATTGTACAGAGGCAGGTGTGTGTTTGTGTAACAACTATTCAAACACAGTTGTGTATGTGAGTGCTTGTGTGTGTGATATTACTGTATAGAGGCAGGTGTGAGTGTGTGTGTGTGTGTGTTTGTTTGTGGAATGACTGTACAGAGGCAGGTGTTTGTGTGTGTGTGTGTGTGTGTGTGTGTGTTTATCTGTGTGTGTAATCACTGTACAGCTCTGGTTTGACTGACAGTTCTGGCAACCGTATTTCCACCACTTTAGCGAACCATACCCACCATACCCACACACTTTGGTGGGGTTTCTTAGCCTGATGCTCAGGTAAGGGAACGGATGCAATGGTGAGAAACATCGTCGTGTTCAGAGCTGTATACCCTGGGTTGTTCATAAGTCAATCAAATTGAATTGCTTTCGCAGATACCCGGCCTAAAACCCCAAAGAGCAATCAACAATTTGATGCACAGTGAATAGGAAAAACTCCCTAGTAGGTGGAACATAGGAAGAAACCTAGAGAGGGACACAAGGAGGTGGCCAGTCCTCTTCTGGCTGTACCGGATGGGGATCTGAAGGTAAAAAGCCCATTGTATTAAGGTCACATTGTTTATCAATGTTCAATTAGTGTCAATAAATGGAGATAGGAATGGGTGGGCTGTGATCATAGTGTTTGTGTAGCATCAACACAGTCTTTGTGTAGCATCAACACAAATCAGTGGTCTTGGACAGAGACAACGGGATGCACTCTGGAGAGGTACAGCTGGAGTCACCAGGCGGAAACGTGATCACCAACATCAGTGACGTGGGCACCAGCACAGCGAGGTGGGCACAGGACGGAGACAGGGAGGAGTCTGGGTAATGTCATAATCCAGGTGGGCACAGGACGGGGACAGGAAGGAGTCTGGGTGATGTCATAATCCAGGTGGGCACGGGACGGGGACAGGAAGGAGTCTGGGTGATGTCATAATCCAGGTGGGCACGGGACGGGGACAGGAAGGAGTCTGGGTGATGTCATAATCCAAAAAAGAAAAAGCACCCCCCCCATACACATCATACACACCATGTTGACACAGAAATGGGTTTCAGGATGGGATGAGGTTAGAATCAGGATGGGATGAGGTTAGAATCAGGATGGGATGAGGTTAGAATCAGGATGGGATGAAGTTAAAATAAGGTTGAGATTAGTTTCACTAACGGCAGAGCGCGTTTCACACATGAAATCAATGACTCGGTCTTTCAGATGCTCTTAAGAGTGCGTTGGCAGCAGTTACCATAGATCCTCAGCACCTTGGCTTGTGATACCAGGGGACTGGATCCATGATGTTGAATGATGATGGCTGACACTCCAGTGAAGGCATGGTGGATGGAGGGAGGCACTTTAGACACACCCCTTTTAGGTACACCACCATTAATTGATCCCCCGTTTAGATGCACCTGCTTTTAAATACACCCCCCAATCAGGATGGGATGAGGTTAGAATCAGGATGGGATGAGGTTAGAATCAGGATGGGATGAGGTTAGAATCAGGATGGGATGAGGTTAGAATCAGGATGGGATGAGGTTAGAATCAGGATGGGATGAGGTTAGAATCAGGATGGGATGAGGTTAGAATCAGGATTGGATGAGGATAGAATCAGGATGGGATGAGGATAGAATCAGGATGGGATGAGGTTAGGATCAGGATGGGATGAGGTAAAAATAAGGTTCACATTAGTTTGGAAACATTCAACCCTATTCAGAAAAAGATCCGTTATTGTTGACCTCAGTCCATGAGCAAGGTATTCAGATATATATAAGAAAGTATATTTTCTGTGAGATTGAGTCAGTTTTCTGTGTTGTTTTCATGTTTAAATGTGACAGGAGGTCAGATTTTACTGTTACTTTCTACTCTCAGTCGACACACCTGGTGAAGTAAAGAATGATTCTCTGACTAGTATAGAGGACTATCTAGTATGGGTTGGAAGACTGACTATCTTTTGGAAGACTGTACTGTCTCTCTCTCTTGCCCCCCCACGCCCTCTGATTAATGTGTGTGTCAGTGTGTCTTGGCCCCAGGTTTAACCCTCCAATCCCAGATTCTTTAAATCATATCTGGTCTATCTACCCTTGTGTTCTGCATTGCCCACACAGAGCGACACACAACTACACACAGACACACACAACGAAACACCAACACATACACATACACACAAACACAACTACACACACACCGACGAAGGGCAGGAGGAGGGTAGGAGGAGGAGGAGAGACGGGGGAGGGGTGCAGGATGACGGGTGATGGATACGGTGCAGGTGAGGAGTCAGGGCAAATCCAGCTCTTGGGCAGATAGGACGCTGGGGCAAGAGATCTCATGTAGGGGGTCAGTAAGACATGCTGAGTTTGTGTGGGCCGGGGGAGATACACGCTGTACCTGTCAAACAAATGAAGACAGGAAACAAGCCCTCCTCATCATCACTCACTCATAAAGACAGACCTCCTCTCTTTTATCAATCCATCGCCATCATCCTTTGCTCAGAATCTCTTGTTCGGGCTGGGACGTCGTGCATCAACCTCCCTCTCTCCGATTCTCTCTCTCTGTTGCCTTGCTCGTTCTCCATTGCTCGCTCTAACTCTCTACCTCTCTCTCTCTCTCTCTCTCTCTCTCTCTCTCTCTCTCTCTCTCTCTCTCTTTTCTCTCTCTCTCTCTCTCTCTCTCTCTCTCTCTCTCTCTCTCTCTCTCTCTCTCTCTCTCTCTCTCTCTCTCTCTCTCTCTCTCTGTTGCCTTGCTCGTTCTCCATTGCTCGCTCTAACTCTCTTCCTCTCTCTCTCTCTCTTCCTCTCTCTCTCTCTCCCACACTTTCTCTCCATTAATTTGACTGAGGAGGTTTTGGTGGATCCTCCCAGGCTGGTGTAATGTGATCCATGGGTTTGATATCTTGTCAGCTGTCCTGGACGTGGTTATAGCTCATTGATCTGTGGGAGGATGTCGTTGTGGACGTCAAGGCAACCAGAGGAAGTCTGATTGAATGGATGACGACTCCGGAGGAGGAAGAGGAGGAGGACTGTCATTCGAATTCAAGGATTCATCTTCCATCTTGACTACTCCGTGTCTCAGACTAGATTATGTTCAGATTAATCATGTATTTAACATGTGCAGTATTTACACATTTAGTTGTGACTTCCTAAACCCTCTTCTTTTGGAGCAGAAGACAGATTGATGTAAAAACTGAAATCCCATCTTGTCTCCTTCAGGGCCCGCTGCAGCGTGTTGCTTCCTCTGTATTGGTTAAACTGCATTACTGTCCTTCTATCACTCTGATGAAAGAACTTTAAAGATCCCCCCAGATTGGCAGTTGGGGTTAAAGATGTCTTTTCTATATCTGGATATTGAGCAGAGATGTTTGAGGTGATCAGTCTTCATGGTAATAAAACAGATCATAGCTCACCGATTTCACCAAGATGCATCACAGTTTTTCAGAGTACACTTGACAGGTAGACAGGGACATACACACACTTTAATCTTCTCTCTGAGGTACAGTGAGTTAACGATAGGACCCTGACTGTGGCCACTTTGGTCCTGGAGGTCCGGAACACTCTTTGATTTTGTATATTCCTAGTTATTTACACTCACCTGGTAGCCTGGTCTTGTTGACACCTGGTCGTACTGACGCCTGGCCTTACTGAGACCTGTGTTACAAATGTTCTAATTCAGAAATATCTATTCCAAACTGTAACATCTTCCATCAAGACAGATCTACAAAAGGGGGCAGAGTTGTACTCTATTGTAGAGAAAATCTATAATGCTCCACTATTCTATACACTTCTGTGCCAAACATGACTGAGCTTCTACTTGTAAAAACCCACTTTTCCAAAAATAAGTCTCTTATTGTAGCCGCGTGTTACAGACCCCGCTCAGCACTTATGCAAAATAATCACCACCTATTTATCCTAAGAATTCTCATTAATAGGAGATTGAAATTGTTCTCATATCTTTTTTAAAGCTTAGAATGTTGGGGTTGTAGTAGAAATCTCGGTTTTAGTGTAGCTGTAAAATTAAACAAAGTTATGGCTGCGAGTTTCAAATACACATAACGCAAACATTAATGTTTTTTTTCTTCTCAAATGAAATCGAAATGCCAACTAGAAACACAACTACCACGCTCATTTTTTAGGTTATATATAAATGTCTTATATGTTCTTAAAGCTTAGGGATCTTGGGATTCTAGCAAATATCTCAATATCCCATATGTTTGTCCTTGCCTCAGGTCCAGTGTAACAAGAGTTTAACTTTAGATATGATTTTTTAGGCTGAAATTTACAGATCGGGGGCGAGGCTTAAGAGGTTAAACTTAATGTCTAAGCTGGACTCCCTCAACCTCAATTAAATGATCACTGAACCTACCAGATACAACCTAAAATCTGTAAACAAAGGCACCCTCATTGATATTACCCTGACTATCATGCCCTAAAAATACACCCCCAAAGTTTTCAGTCAGGATCTCAGTGATCACTGCCTCATTGCCTGTGTCCGTAACAGGTCTGCAGTCAAAAGGCTTCCTCTCATCACCATCAAACACTCCTTAAAGCATTTAAATGAACAGGCCTTCCTAATAGATCTGGCTCAGGCAGCCTGGAAGGATATTGACATCATACCAACTGTGGAGGATGCCTGGTTCTTGTTTAAGAATACTTTCATTGCCATTCTGAACAAGCATGTTCCTTTCAAAAAGTTCAGAACAAAGAGCAGATATAGCCCCTGGTTCTCTCCAGAACTGACCGCTCTCAGCAAGCACAAAAACATTCTGTGGCGGACTGCACTAGCCTCAAATAACCCACACGATCTGCAGCTCTATAAGGAAACTAGTAACCGGTACACACAGGTAGTTAGGGTAGCTAAGGCTAATTTTTTTTAAACAAATATTTGCTTCCTGCAGTACCAACTCTAAAAGGTTCTGGGACACAGTTAAATGAATGGAAAACAAGAACACCTCCGCTCAGCTGTTCACCGCTCTCAAGCTAGGTGATACCGTCACCACCAACAAGTCTACTATTATAGAGAACTTCAATAAGCAGTTTGCTATGACAGGCCATGTGGTCCATCTGGCCCCCCCCACCCGGACCACCAACCCAGCACCTACTTCTGCATCTTGCCCTAGCCCCCCACAATTCTCAATTGCCGAAATCCAGAATGAACGTGTTTTGAAAGAACTGCAAAATATTTCAAAAGTCTTTGATAGCCAAGTCAACGAACAAATAATTGATCATTTTGAGTCCCACCACAGCCTCTCAGCTTCCGAGCTGCTGGTGGATGCACCTCGACAACACTTAAGGTTCTAAATGACAACATAACAGCCATCGATTAAAGACAATATTGTGCAGCCGTCTTCATCGACCTGGGCAATGCTTTCGATTCTGTCAATCATTGCATCCTAATCAGCAGACTCAAGGGCCTGGATCTCTCAAATGAGTGCCTCGCCTGGTTCACTAACTACTTCTCTGATAGATTTCAGTGTGAATAGTCAGAAGGTCTGCTGTCCGGACCTCTGGCTGTCTGGGGTTCGATCCTTGGGCCGACTCAATTTTCTGTATACATCAATGATGTTGCTCTTGCTGCAGGCAACTCTCTTATCCATCTCTATGCAGACAACACCATTCTATATACATCTGGCCCTACGTTGCTCTCCTTCCAGACCCACCTAAACCATCTTCAGTCCAAGATTAAACCTAGGATTGGCTTCGTATTCCGGAACAAGGCCTCATTCACCCTTCCTGCCAAACAAGCCCTTGTGAAAATGACCATCCTCCCAATGCTTGACTTTGGTGATGTTGTCTACAGAACTGCTTCAAACTCTCTGCTGAAGAAATTGGATGTAGTATACCACAGTGCCATCTGCTTTGTTACCAATGCCCCATACAACACCCACCACTGCAACCTCTACTCACTAGTGGGATGGCCCTCGTTACACACCTGGCACCTGAACCACTGGTACCACCTCATCTACAAGTCCTTACTAGGCAAATCACCACCTCACCTAAGCTCATTAACCAGAGCATCACCCACTCTCAACCTGCGCTCGAGCCTATATATCTCCCTTGTCGCTACAAAAATCATGCCTCATTTGGCCACCTCTCCTTCCAATTCTCTGCTGCTAATGATTGGAACAATTTACAGAAATCCCTGAAACTTGAATCCACTGTCCCATCACTACTTTTAAGGCATTACTTTCAAATCTACTGACTGACCACTGATCAAAGCCTTAATGTGTATTGCACATAATCTACTGCACAGCTGTCTTTGTATATATTGCACATTACCATTTTCAGCCATGTTCATCATGTTACCTAACCTATCCTAGTGTTATTTCTCTTGTACTGCCACTTTACATTCCAATAATCTACCTCTCTATTTAAACCATATTTACACTGAATGTACAGTATTTTTTTAATCTAACCTTATACCGTTTATATGTGTAACTGTATATCTGAATGTTTGTAATTTATGTGTAACATAATGTCACCTTGTGCCTTGTCTTGGCCAGGACCCAATTGCAAATGAGAACTTCTCAATTGATTAACCTGGTAAATAAAGGTGAAATAAAAAAATATATAATAATTTAGAGCTAATTTTCAGTCCATGTAATTAAAAAAAATGTTTCACTCATTCTATTTAAAATCAGTCCTTCTAATTAAGACGTGTGTTTTGATCCTTGTAATTCACCTGTCTAATTTCATTTTGATGTATATTACACATTTTCTGTTAATCCAATGAACCTCATATCACTAGCGAAATATTATTGTGTCCTTCAGTTAATTGATAGATCAAAAAAATGAAATTGCTTATCCAATCAACCAATTATTTATAAATGGATTAATCATGGAAATTGACAGGGGTGCGTAAACGTTTGCATACGACTGTATATACAGGTCCTTCTCAAGAAATTAGCATATTGTGATAAAGTTCATTATTTTCCATAATGTAATGATAAAAATTAAACTTTCATATATTTTAGATTCATTGCACACCAACTGAAATATTTCAGGTCATTTATTGTTTTAATACTGATGATTTTGGCATGCAGCTCATGAAAACCCAAAATTCCTATCTCAAAGAAAAAAAGCTAATGTTACCTAGCATCATTAATAACATTTAGTTAACTCAACCTCAGTAGGCTATCCTCAGTACTGTCAAGCTAGCTAACCTTATACCATAACTAACATAATTGTGGTAACATCAAAATTATGGCAAACGATTTAGCTATTAAATATTTGCGTTACAACTTTCACAATTTTTCATTATGTTTCTACAATTTCACTTGTATCCACCAGAGGCTCATTTTACCAAGATATTCTTTTAGTACTTACATAATCTAGTTCTATTCTTAGAATAAACTTGAGGCAACAGTTTTTGCTTTAGGTCAATGTATAAAGTCTCACACTGTAAATCCGATAGTTGCTGGTTTCATTACTGATCAGGGCAATAATTAACCTGTCTAGGTCTAGGAGGGGTTGACCTTTGACATCTGAAACGGTCACAAGGTCAAACTTTGACACACACTGAAGTGCTTTATAGTTTTGAATTCAGAGGTCTCTTGGCTACAACATGAATAAATTAAATCCAACATTCTGTAATATTGTTTTTATGTATTACGTCATACACATGCCTAAATAAAAATGTATGTTTGTTTTTTAGATGACAATCTGTAAATGCATGTAAACCATGAAGAATATGGCTGTAAAATCATATTTGCATGCTCCCAGGGCTCCTAAACCAGGGTGACAATGTTTGGGGGACAATATCAAAATAATGTACATATTTCTAACTATTTTCCTATATGATTTTATAAACCTACTTATAGTATTTTGTGAAAATGATTGTTTTTGTGCAGGATGATGTCATACATCATTGCAGATTTGTTATTTTGTCGTTTTCACTTCCTGCTTCCTGTCTGTAATGTTTTTAGTAAAAAACAAACCATGTAAAATAAACAATGGTTTTAGGCGTGATATTTCCGGCTCTGATGAGCCCACATAGATGAGCCTTCACTCATTATTTACAGCAGAATCTCCTTTTTCCAAAGGTACAATTATTCGCTACCATGTATGGTCTCAAGCGTCAATCAATCTTGTAATATATTATGCACTGTAACAACAAACAGTCTCTGCATGCCTGTTTTGGCATACATTTATCTCAGGAACTAGACACTCAGGATTATCTTGGAAGAAAGTATGGTTTCTAAAAAGCTTTTTCACATATTATAGATGCCATCCGTTATAGTAGGCGAAATTTAGGACTATTTACGCCTCTGGGTTCTACAAAATCTGAATAAAGGTGTTGCGTGTCTGAAACGGGATGAATTGGTTTGTTAGACAGGTGGATGTTAGACATATGGATGTTAGACAGGTAGATGTTAGACAGGTGGATGTTAGACAGGTGGATATTACACAGGTGGATGTTAGACAGGTGGATGTTAGATATATGGATGTTAGACAGGTAGATGTTAGACAGGTGGATGATAGACATACAGATTTTAGACAGGAGGATGTTAGACAGGTGGATATTACACAGGTGGATGTTAGACAGGATGATGTTACACAGGTGGATGTTAGACAGGTGGATGTTAGACAGGTGGATGTTAGACAGATTTATGTAAGACAGGTGGATGTTAGACAGGCAGAGGTTAGTAACTAGAGGGTTAACTAGAGGAATACGTAGAGGGGTAACTAGAGGGGTAACTAGAGCAGTAAGTAGAGGAGTAAGTAGAGGAGTAAGTAGAGGAGTAAGTAGAGGAGTAAGTAGAGGAGTATGTAGAGGAATAACTAGAAGAGTAACTAGAAGAGTAACTAGAAGAGTAACTAGAAGAGTAACTAGAAGAGTATCTACAGGAATAAGTAGAGGAGTAACTTGAGGGGTAACTAGAGGAAAAAGTAGATGAGTATCTAGAAGTGTAACTAGTGGAGTAATTAGTGGAGTAAATAGAGGGGTAACTAGAGCCAGGGTTCTAAATGAGTGTGGTCTGGGGGGTCCAGGCTCAAATTAATTTGTAACGGACATCTTATTTGACTTTATATTAATTTGTAACAGACATCTTGTTTTATTTTATATTAATTTGTAACAGATAAATTATTATATTTTATATTAATTTGTAACGGACATCTTATTTTATTTTATATTAATTTGTAACAGACATCTTATTTTATTTTATATTAATTTGTAACGGATATCTTATTTTATTTTATATTAATTTGTAACGGACATCTTATTCTATTTTATATTAATTTGTAACAGACATCTTCTTTTATTTTATATTAATTTGTAATGGATATCTTATTTTATATTAATTTGTAACGGATATCTTTTTTTATTTTATATTAATTTGTAACGGAAATCTTATATTAATTTGTAACGGACATCTTATTTTATTTTATATTAATTTGTAACGGACATCTTATTTTATTTTATATTAATTTGTAACAGACATCTTATTTTATTTTATATTAATTTGTAACGGACATCTTATTTTACATGATATTAATTTATAACAGACATCTTCTTTTATTTTATATTAATTTGTAACGGATATCTTATTTTATATTAATTTGTAACGGATATCTTTTTTATTTTATAATAATTTGTAACAGAAATCTTATTTTATTTTATATTAATTTGTAACGGACATCTTATTTCATTTTATATTAATTTGTAACGGACATCTTATTTTATTTTATATTAATTTGTAACAGACATCTTTTATTTTATATTAATTTGTAACGGATATCTTATTTTATATTAATTTGTAACGGATATCTTTTTTAATTTTATATTAATTTGTAACAGACATCTTTTATTTTATATTAATTTGTAACGGATATCTTATTTTATATTAATTTGTAACGGATATTTTATATTCATTTGTAACGGAAATCTTATTTTATTTTATATTAATTTGTAACGGACATCTTATTTTATTTTATATTAATTTGTAACGGACATCTTATTTTATTTTATATTAATTTGTAACTGACATCTTATTTTATATTAATTTGTAACGGATATTTTATATTAATTTGTAACGGAAATCTTATTTTATTTTATATTAATTTGTAACGGACATCTTATTTTATATTGATTTGTAACGGACATCTTATTTTATATTAATTTGTAACGGATATCTTTTTTATTTTATATTAATTTGTAACGGAAATCTTATTTTATTTTATATTAATTTGTAACAGACATCTTATTTTATTTTAT
>JACXGM010038373.1:0-10851 GCA_016801145.1 Umbra pygmaea
GACAATCTTTAAATAACCCCCATTAACAAAAGATTGCCCTTTTGAAGTATAAAATTGATATTATTTGCGTTTCTTTATAACTTCAAGAAGTATCGGGATTCAGTTGTGATATTGCAATAAATCGTGATGTATTGAATCGTCACATGTGTATCGTGATATATATTGTATCGCGAGGTACTTGCCAATACCCACCCCTAATTACATGTTGATTGCAGAGTACAAGTGTGTCTGCATTACGATGCCGTACTGGGATTTTTTTGCAGTGTCTTGTGTGAATCCAGCTTTAGACAACATTACTCAAAAACACAACAGTTTGAAATCTGTTCAGTATTATCTACAAAAAAGTACTCAATTCAGAGGCCTATGAGGACCATTTTAAGAAACAGAAAATGCATTGTCCCAGGCAACATCTAACTATTACTCTAACCGCATCAATAATGGCCAATGCTATCCCAGAAAAGCCCGCTCAGGATTATTTCTGGATTCAATCTACGTTCTATCACTGCTATGCTGATGGCACTCAATGTTCTCTCCTTCCCTCATTTGACAGTGAAGTGAAAACATGCATCTCTGCATGCCTTGCTAACATTTTGCTTGGATGTCAGCACACCACCTTAAGCTCAACCCTGACACAACTGAGCTGATCTTCTCCTGTGGGAAGGCCTGTCCATTCTAGGACATGTTCATCACAATTGATAACACAGAGTGCAAAAAACCTTGACATGACTCTGGACGATACCCTGTTGTTCTATGCTAACATCAAGCTGTGACTCCTTCCTGCAGGTTCATGCTCTATAACATCCACAGAGTACCACCTTTCCTCACTAAGGAACTCATTCAGAATGCTGGGGCCTGCCTAGTGTTCAACCTTGCCAAGATCTCCAAAACCACCCTAGTTCTACATACACTCTACTTGCTTCCATTTGAAGCTCATATCCGCTAAAAGACCATGATGCTTGCCTAAGATGCAACAAGAGGAGCTCCTCCTCCCTATATTCGGGCAATATAAACCCTATATCCCTACACAGGCTCTTTGTTCTGTCACCTCTGGGCTCCTGGCCATTTCATGCCTTTGGGAACTCAGCTCCCGATCTGTGCAGTCAAAACTCTTCTGCTTGCTGGCTACTCAATGGTGGATCCAGCTTCCACTGGTGGCTAGAACAGCAGTTTCTCTACTCATTTTTAAGGAAACATCTGAAAACATTCCTCTTCAATCATTACTTAAATTAGTTGTTGTCCACCACCTCTGTTGTCTTAAAAAAATGTATTTGTGTGATCCTGTTTCCACCACTGTTTTTGGCCCATTCAGTGTTTCAAATGTTGAATACTCTTACTACTGAGTTGTGGTTGTTTCACCTAGTTTTTCTTAAATGTATGCACTCACTTTAAGATACCCTGAATATGAGCATCTGCTAAATGACTAAAATGTAAATGCATGAGGTTTATTTATTGTCTCTTTTGATCTTTGCAATACATTTCTGGAATTCTTTCAATCAAAAATATGTCGACCAGCAGCTTCAGCCATCCCACATGCCCTCCCCAGCCAGGCTTTTTCTATTCTACCAGTCCCCCATCTGACTGCTGTTTCTCTGTCTTCTCTCCTGTTGATTTAGCCCACAGTACTGAGTTGGTCACTAGATCGAAAAGCCCTTCTCCAGCTAAGAGCAGTGAACTGAGGCTGCAATTTGCAAGGGCCCACCAAATGTTTGACAATTTAAATGTGTAATGACCCATCCTGCTAATCAATGGTTCAGCCTGGTGGTGTAATGGTATAGGGGATATTTTCTTGCATACTTTGGGCCCCTTAGTACCAATTGAGCATTGTTTAAATGCACAGTCTACCTGAGTATTGTTGCTGACCATGTCCATCATTTTATGAACACAGTGTACTTATGTAATAATGTCTTCTTCCAGCAGGATAACGCACCATGTCACAAAGCTCACATCATCTCAAACTGTTTTTTGCACATGACAATGAGTTCACTGTACTCAAGTGGTCAATACAGTCACAATATCTCAGTCCAATCGAGCACCATTTGGAATGTGGTGGAATAGGAGATTTGCATCATGGGTGTGCACCCAACAAATCTGCAGAAACTGTGTGATGCAATAATATCAATAAGGACCAAACTCTCTGAGGAATGTTTCCAGCACCTTCTGTGCCACGAAGAATTAATTAATTTTTATGGCAAAAGTGGGTCTAATCAGGTATTAGCATGTTGTAACTAATGAAATGGCCTGTGATTGTATATTGACAAACTATAAATACTACTACTGGATAATTGATAAGTAGTTAAATGAATGGTTGTCCCACTCCCAACTTGTTTAAATGTTCACACATTTTAATACTGCTAATAATAATAGCAGTCCATAATGTACTGTATGCACTATGCAGGTATTTGTATTTACAACCAGTAATACCATTGCCTTAAACAAATCTTGGCTGAGTCACCAGTTTAATTTGAGAGTATGGGTCATGCCTTTTCATTGTTAATGCTGTAAGGATACATGTACAATAATGGTTAGAGTTAAATTAGGCTCTATAGGGTGAACACACTTCAAGACCCATGGTCTATTTGGAAAACATTTTTACAGATTTAGCAAATCCTCAATATGAAGTGTCAAAGTCTAGAGCAAATTACAATATTACAGTCTCAATTCATGGCTAGTAAAAGTCATGGCTCACTGCATTCAGAGTGCAGCCGCAGCACATGTATTGCCAAATATTTCTTTTAGGTAGCCTGACAAAAAAACTAGAATTATAGCTGGTTAAAAAGTTCACTATAAATACATCTGTGGTAGATCTTTTGTAGATGATAAGTGAAAGTAATAAGGCATGCCACTCATGGCTATATATAGTCTAGTTTGAATATGACAACACCTCATTGCATTGCAAGAGAAATACATGCAGCCACAACTTTTCTTGGTACTGTAGCCAATTAGACAAACTGGAACATTAGCTAGCTGTGGCAAACATTTGGGAAAGTTTCCATATATCACTGATTTGGAAGTAATCTGAGAAAACATCACCTAATTAGATGGCTATACAGCTAAACAGTGCACCTTGTCTTTTGACTACTGCACCAGCAATATTTCCACCATACAGCACGTCTGCTCATCTAGCAAGTGTTCAAAGCAGGGTTGCAATTTGTCAATTATAAGTTTCACAGATATTATAAGTTTCACAGCATCAAACACTGAAAAGAAACACCACACATAATAGCAATATTTACTTATTTTACTCACCTCAAAATCATTTTGGCCAGATAACACAGTTAGCTTCTAGCTAGTCTCTTCTAGGGGTGGAACAGTACACAGAAGTCACGGTTCAGTTCATACCTCGGTTCAGACATCACGGTTCGGTACGAGTTTGGTACAATGGAGGGAAAAGCTAAACAAAAATGCAGAACGCATTTTTTTTTATTGTGCATGTCTCAAGCTGTACCATCTAGTGTCATACAGTTTCTCCCCTGAGCTAGCACATCTGGGTGATTGCGTCTGATATCCATTAGCATGTTAGATGTATTTCCACCCACATACCCAACAGCTGCTGAACAACACTGACACACAGTCCTCATCTTATCCACCACTCTATCGCCTGTACTACTGTAACAATCTATGACTGTAACTGACTGGGAAACTGAAGTTTCCCCAAACTTGCGATCTTAGAGGTCGGCGGGTCCTCTAACTCTTGTGGGTCGCCACCAATACTTGTCCTTAGTGCTGACTCACTCACCAGACCGTCGATCTGACAAAAAACTGCATACATAGGTGGAGCTCGGCTACTTAGCTTCAGAGGTAAGGAGAAGCTACAGATTAGGTGTCCATAAACAACTTGCTTATCTAACGGTAGTTCCACATTACATTAATTAATTTGCATGTGAGTTTAATTTATTTTATACCGTGTATTCTCAGTTTAAATTCATGCATTGAACCGGGACGCCTGTACCGTTTCGGTTCAATATGAATACATGTACAGTTTCACACCTAGTCTCTTCTTATGTGAAAAGCTGTGGGCACTTTGAAGTTTTTATTGTGAGTATTGAAATTTAAATCGAAGCTTTTTCAAAACGTTCACACCTTTGGTATAACAAGGCTTGTGTTCCGTCTGGCTTGTGGTCCGTAGACAAAAACACACTACATATCTTTGTGGTACTTGCTTGAAAACCATATATTTTTAATTTGGTCTTGGATATCTAATATGAGTGCATATGGGATAGTTTATTTCTGGCCTCAAATGTGTTCAGAAACTGTTTTTGGAACTGCTATTTAATACAATACTTTTAAGATGTTAGAAATCCATCTCGCCACCATCTCGTTGCTGACAGACACCTACTGGTCAAATTATTCAATCAGATGGCCAAATCCTAGTATAGACAGACACCTACTGGTCAAATGATTAATTTACATCCCAGAGCTGTAAATCTATCCAAGTCAGCAAACAAAATACTAGATGACCAATCAATCACAAAACTTCAAGCGCACCTCACGGCAGTAAGGACGCATATGGTGCAGATAGAATGGAATCGATATTGTGAAAACTGCGAATGCTGATAAGGTGCCAAAAAAGAAAAATTATAATAATAAAATTATCACACATAATTATAATAAAAATCACATAATTATTAAAATCCATGTACCCATTACTACCAACAAACATAGGCTGTTGAATTTCTCAATTTGTAACCCCACCCACTGGTCCGCTTCATCGCAGATGAATACTAGTTCTTTTTTTCCTCTGATATAGACCAGTATGGTATGCTACCCAGCGGGCTGGGTATAGATGGGTACACCATCCGTACCATGATGGGTGCAGACTGGTGCGGTACAGTGCCGTAATAGGGAAGAGCTATTAATATCTGCCTATTTCTCATCACCAATTTCTAGCCAAAGTCCTGGCAAAATGAGGAGGGGAATAAGAACACTTGCTGTCTCTTCTACTAAGTGAGTCACTAACCATCAACACAGCTTCTCTGTGTGCATAGTTGTAATCTGCATGCACACAAGCATGAATGTGCATGCACACGTCAAACGTTCTTTTTTATTAATAGGGGCATCTGTAAGGACTGATCATGTCTCCAAAATGTCCAATTTTCATTGTTTTACACTTTTTGTGGAGATATCTGCACCACTTTTATTACACCAACTGGATAATAAAACATGATCAACCCAACACAATAGCATTGATAAAACAAATACAGACATTGACACTCCAAATGTTAATACAAACTGACATTATGGTAGTGTTTGCAAGTATGGATCAGACATTAAATTAATATACATGTGACCCATCTGATGTCTGCAATGGAAAAATCTGCAAAAAAAAGAGAGATGGTAGAAAAGAGTGAGAGGCATACTGCCCTACAACGGCATAATACCTTAACTCGCCAGAGTGTAGAACTGAGAAAAATTACTTTAGTGTTTCAATTGTAGGCAGAATTTTGGAAATGTGGCAACCCGCTATTTTCTCCAAAAACATAAATATTGACTCAATATATTTGTCCACATTATGAAGCAGATCAATAATGTTAAGGCCTTTTGCCTTTGTAGGGCAGCATGCACAGAGTTCTTCCCAGTACTGTCTGGACAATCCCCCAGGTGATAATGCACCCTCCACTCACAACATAGTTTGAAACAGATAAAACAAGCACCTTCCTACTGAAGATAATGACGTCCTAGGGTAGTGATGTCATCACTGGGGGAAATAAATGCTAATTTATGTTTGGGACATTATTATTTTATGTATTTTCCAGTACTATGTACTGAAGTGGGTTAGTCATGGTTGTACGGGTATATTATGGGGCATTATCTATTTGAATATGGAGAAGACCTAGGTTATATATGTATTGTTAGCACCACCTGTTGGACACTGGAGCAGTGTAGCTTTCTAACTCTTTCGATTGGCCTAATTGTAATCTGGGAGGATCAATCCACTCCTGATGGACCTCGAACAAGGGGCCAAAATAGAAGAGCAACCGGGACAGGCAGCAGTAGTCTCGCCGGGGGATAGCAAAGCCCCATGGGTACCCACTACTACACCATGGTGGGTATATACGGAAATTCCACCTCCCACGGGGCCCGGCGAGACCATTTAGCTGATGCTGCCTACTGCACAGCATTTTACGGCTGACTACGGCGAGGAGCAGCCCGGCAAGGAGCAGCCCTGTGAGGCACAGATTGGCAAGGAGCAGCCCGGCGAGGCGCAGCCCGCTGAGGAAGTCACTCTTCCGGACTTCACCGAGGTGCCGGCTTCTCCGGAGTTTGCCGATGAGACCGTCACCACTTTTCCGGACTACACCGAGGTGCCGTCTCCTCCGGAGTTTGCCGATGAGACCGTCACCGCTTTTCCGGACTACACCGAGGTGCCGGCTCCTCCGGAGTTTGCCGATGGGAACGTCATCACTCTTCTGGACTTCGTCGAGGTGCCGGCTCCTTCTGAGTTTTCCGATGAGGACGTCACTCCTCTGGACCTCGCAGAGATTCCGGGTCGTTTTTTGGGGCTTGCAAACGACGTAGCGTCCCCGTACAGCATCGGGGCGCAGGTTCCTTCTCCTGTAGTCAATGATGGACTAGCCTGCTCTGCGGAGCAGCAAGGTTGTGTTACCACCGCTGGATATGCAGATCTGCCAGCAGGGGTATCCTGGCTACCGGATCCACCTGCTGAACCTCCACCTGTGCTTGTAATGAGGGGTTTGCTCCAGCAAGTTGTAGTCGTGGTTGTGCCCTCCCTCCCTGCCCTGCCGGCTGGCTGTGCCTGGTGGTCTTTGGGTTGCCCACCGGATCCTGTTTCGCTCACGGCTGGGGCCGTGGCCTCTTGGGGGGGTACTGTAATGACGTCCTAGGGTAGGGATGTCATCACTGGGGGAAATAAATGCTCATTTATGTTTGTGATATTATTTTATGTATTTTCCAGTACTAGATACTGAAGTGGGTTAGTCATGGTTGTACGGGTATATTATGGGGCATTATCTATTTGAATATGGAGAAGACCTAGGTTATATATGTAATGTTAGCACCACCTGTTGGACACTGGAGCAGTGTAGCTTACTTATTCTCTAAACCAAGTAAATTGTCATTTCGATTGGCCTAATTGTAATCAATAGACATCAATTAGTGATCTGATGCTTATATGCTCCAGGGTTCCAGCGGGTGAGTTGCGTTTCATTGTGGATCTTAAACCTGTCTGTGAGAGTGCTTATATGTTTGCCAGTCAAGTCAAGCTTGGATATTCACTGCCGCTGATACTGCGTTAAGTATTATTAAGTAATAGTCTAGAGAAGGAGTTTCCTAGCAATCTTTGTAAATGTCTCATGTGTATGTTACCTGGTAGACTTGACTAACTTATTGTTTAATTTCTTGACTAACTTATTGTTTAATTAATTTTTCGCTGGTCTTCCTTCAACCACCATACCACACATGACAAGATATATGATTGCAGCCTGGAGCAAAAAGCATTATTTTTTCACGCCAACTACATTAGGATAACTAACAGAATGCTACTACATAAGGGTTGCTAACAGAATGCTGCTAAATTAGGCAGGGTTGACAACTTTCACACATCTGCCGTGACTCATGCTTTCAGCATCAAAAAAACAAAGCGTTTCCATTCTATGAGTTATTTTGCATAAATCAGGGTTTATATTAAGTAAACTTATGGACTGACATTTCTAAAATTAGGGTTAGGGTTACCAAAAGTGTTCTCTGTGTGTGCACGCACTGAAGTTTTACCCGGTCTCACCCCAGCCAAAGTCCCAAAGTTGGCAACCCTGCATTAGGATAGCTGCTACATTAACATAGCTACATTAGGGTTGTTAACCGAATGCTGCTACATTAGGATAGCTAACAGAAAGCTGCTACATTAGGATAGCTAACAGAATGCTGCTACATTAGGATAGCTAACAGAAAGCTGCTATATTAGGATAGCTAACAGAATGCTGCTACATTAGGATAGCTAACAGAATGCTGCTACATTAGGATAGTTAAATGAATGTTGCTACATTAAAATAGCTAACAGAAAGCTGCTACATGAGGATAGCTAACAGAAAGCTGCTACATTAGGATAGCTAACAGAAAGCTGTTACATTAGGATAGCTAACAGAAAGCTGCTACATTAAGATAGCTAACAGAATGTTGCTACATTAGGATCGCTAACAGAATGCTGCTACATTAGGACAGCGATCATAATGCTGCTACATTAGGATAGCTAACAGAAGACAGCTACATAAGGAATATTTTCAGAATGCTGCTATTAACTACTTTGATGGTTACTATGATTAGTAATTGATCAATTTGATTTTATACTGGGGAAAAGTAAACAATATGTTCTACATTCAAATGACAATATACAGATGTTCTTGTCAGGAAAGTGTGAAACGTAACGCGGTGTGTCACAGGGAGTTTTAATTTTAAAAAAGTACAGTTTTTGGCCACCAGGTATTATCGGTGTGTACAACAGTTGGTTAATCCAAAGTTGTGTTTGGCTCAGCTGTTTATAGTTTGACTTGCTTAACATAGTGTATATCTGTATCATTAAATTGTTTACATATTATTGTATTAAAAAAGACACATCACATTTTTAAGAGTTACTCCCCAAAAATTGTTTTTAGAGAAATTCCCTTTGTCCTAAATAAATACACAAATGCAGGTGTACTTAGTGTTCCATGAAGTAATACTGCTCTATTCTGCAGATTTCTCTAGAAGGCAAAAAAGAAACAAACAAATTTCATATATGTTTTACTGTTTTAGAAGTTTACAATATTATTTTTACAGTTTACACTAACAAAAGGTTTTTGCCAATCTCTAAATAATTGATTTCACTTCATTGGCTCTAATTCCTTGTAAGCTCCTCATTTTGCCTTCCACTTTCTAGTTGGTATTGGGGAAGCCCCAACATATAGCACTGTATATCTGATTGGCTGCTGTTTCTTCTTCGACGTCACTTGAGATGAAGATGAATTTAGCTAGGCTTGGATGTTCGTTTGTGTAAAAACAGTGGTTTGTCTCACTGAAAGACTGTATCCTTGAGTTTTTCTTGAGCTTTTAATTTAACATAAATTCGTCAACTTCAAAAATTTTAAAATATAGACAAGAAACTGGAAACAAGATTGGCTAAAATAAAAGTATTCAATATATGTATTCAATTTGAGGAAAAGTAATTTGTTAATTTTACTTATTGCCTTCATACTGTAACTTATGAAACATTAAAATATGTGAAATATGTTTGTTTTATCTCCATAAAAAATGTCTGCACTCATGATTTGAACCTATAACCGCTTGCCTGTAAGGCAGATGCTTTAACCACTACACTATACGTCCCGTGAAGACGCCTGAGAAAGACATCCTAATTATTTATTGAAGCATACTACACAACCACGTTCGTGTATTTATGGGCACAATCTCTAAATTTTTGTGAGTTTCTTTTAAAAACGTAATATGTTTGAATACAATAATATCTAAAAAACGTGATGTCTCTTTGCGTACAATAATATATACTAAATGTTGTGATCATATCACGTTTTGCAGAGTAGAATGTAAATCTACAGTAAGTCTGCAGAAATGCAGACTTACAAAAAGGGTGCTTAAAGGGCTCAAAATGTCTGCGAGAGAGCCCTCGTGCACTTGACGATTTGAGAGTAGGACAGCCCTAAGGCCTCCTAAGATTTAGCGAGAGCGCGCTTCAAAGTCTGTTAGTCTGTGAGTTTGGAAATAGGGATTGGGCCGTTCCTTCAAAGTCGACTGACGCTCTAGAGCGTCAAACTGCGCACCCCTGACATATCCATTAATAGCTTCGGAATGGATTGAGCTATTCACTTACTTTTTTTTCTATGAAAACGCCAACATTCGTCTGTATAATAATCGCTAAACTGTTTTCACTTCGGAGAATGATAAGCCTTCCGAATATGAGCGCAAATCTATAGCATTTTACCGCAAAACAGAGAAAGGTACTTTACCCTGTCTGATGATATAAAATGCTGTTGGTGTGTAAACCAATCACAGACCAATACAAAGCAACCAATGACGTTGTCAAGAGTCCTAGGAACGTAAAAAAGGTGAGGGGGTAGGAAAATGTCACGCATCTTTCCAGACACAACGTTTTGTATACGTCTTTGGACACAACAGATTTGGTTGACTTTGGACAAACAATCAGATACAGAGTTCAAACTTCAACACGGCAAAACGAAGATTTACTGCCGAGGAAGCTGCTGAAATGATTTTTGCGGAGAGTGATAACGGATCGGATCCAGAACGATTTGATACAGATGAAGAAGATAAAACTCTGGATGGAATCGATCCATTTGAGGAGTAAGTATGAATGCAATATTGCTGATAATATATTGTCTACTATATATTGTATCGTTTTTTGGTAAAATGATTTGATTGTAGCTTTTCAGAAATAAACGTGCAGTATTCAAATAATGTGCATTATTACTGTAGTAAGTAAAATGGAAAACGCATGGGCCTTTGTCTGCTACATAAACGGTAGTACAGATGCCGAACTAAAATGATATTACACTTTTGACCACATGTAGTCATCTTCATTTATTCCATAGTAATAAGCTATTTTCTTTACTTTGCTTGTCTTTTTTATTGTAATGTGACATTTTATGGTAGCTTTTCAAAAATAATGGTGAAGTAAGCCTTATCTAAGGCCCGTACTATTTGCATAAAGCTGAAATGGGGAAATTGGGACTATCATTGCCTTTTGTGTAACTGTGTTGAAGTAAAAAATATACACATGATGATAAATAGCTAATCTTTATTTCCCACATTGTAATAAAAGCTGTACAATGTTTGCTATGTTGGAATGTAAACTAATAACAAAATCTGTGTATTTTAGTCTAAATCAGGAAA
>JACXGM010038374.1:0-10849 GCA_016801145.1 Umbra pygmaea
TGTCTGCCCCTGTCACCGTGCCGGTTCCTAACCTAGTCCCTGCTCCAGAGCTTGTCCCCGGGCCTGCGCATGCCCCGGTCTCTGTACCCCTCTCTGTGTCTGTCTGTTTGTCTGTGTCTGTTTGTGCTGTGTTCTTGCAGATTCCTGTGTCTGCTGTGGTTCCGGTGCCTGGTCCGCCTTCGCCTCGGCTTCCGCTTCTTCCTTGCTCGGCCGGACCTCCACCTGCCCGGACTCAGCCGTCCAGTCCGTCGCTACTGCCTCCATCCTCCGGACCGCCGTTGATTCTTCGTCCCTCCGGTCCACTGCTGCTGCCTCCGCCCTCCGGCCCGCCGTTGCTGCTTCGTCCTTCCGGCCCGTCGCTGCTGCCTCCATCCTCCGGACCGCCGTTGATTCTTCGTCCCTCCGAGCCGCTGCTGCTGCCTCCGCACTCCGGCCCGCCATGGCTCCATCCTGCAGCCCTTTCTGCTTGTCTGCTTCGCGCTGGTGTGCCTTCGCCAGCCTGGTTTCTGTAGCTGCGGTCTCCTGCCTGGGTCTTCTGCTACCTGGTGTCCTGTGGCATGTCCACCTTTTGGCGCCTCAGGAGCTGCGCCTTGGGGGGGGGGTTCTGTAACGTTTCCCAGTTCCCCTTCCCTGGAAACTGCCACTTCCCTGGTCTGTATTGCTCAGAACTACAATTCCCATTCCCCAGTTCTTCTTCCTGGGGGACTACAGCTTCGCCAGTCTTGCCTGTTCTGAACTACATTTCCCATACCCGGACTCAATCAACCAAATTCCATTCACCTGCTCACACTCACTCAGTATTTAAGCCACACACACACCATAGCCTCTTTGCGAGGTATTGTAAGTACTGTTTCTTCTTACTAAGCATTCATTCGTGTATTGTTGTTCTGGTTTGACCTCTGGCTTGTTCCTGAATTATTCTACCTTGGAATTCCCTATTGTACTTTAGCCTAATATTAGCTATTTGCTATTCCGGTCTGACCTCTGCCTTGTTTTGATGATTCTGCCTTGGTTTTTCACTATTGTACCGTAGCCTATACTTTACTGTTTGCAAGTCTGGTCGGATCCCTTGCTTTTGACTGCCTGAATTTTATTTTTTAAGTGAACTTTATTGTTCACTTTTACCTCTGGGAAGTATCATTACAACTTTCCACATTTTGTTTTGTTACACCAATATTTTTAGTTTATTTTTTATTTTCATGTTACACCCTTATTCTGAAATTGATTACATTTCTTATTTATATCAACAAACAATACCTCATAATGATAATGTGAAAGAACTCTGTTTGAAATCTTAGCAAAATGTATTAAAAATAAAAAATAAAAAGCATAAAAAATTGAAAAGCGCTGTGAATACTTTCCGGTTGCAATGTAGATTCTAACATATATCGTGGTTGAGTGCCGATATTTAGAAGACATGACAACCTGCTTTATTGGACTAACTTGAATGAAGACAAGGTACTGAACTTAGTTTATTCCAAGCACTGCTCATAGTTTACAACAGAGCTTATGTGAAAAAATACCATGATGATATTTTATCCATATCACCCAGCCCTAGGATTTGTAATGTTTAATTCCTTATGTGTCCAGGCCTTGTTGTGTCCAGGCCTTGTTGTGTCCAGGCCTTGTTGTTTGAAGGTCATGGTGTGTTCACGTCTTGCTGATTTCATGTCCTTTGGTTGTGGGTATATTGACTGTACTATAGAGCGCTGAAGGGTCCTGCTCAGCCCCATATCCTGAGGGTCTGAAGAGAAACAGAAATTAAACAGAATCTGAAACAGCATCCTATTGTCTAGGCCAGTGGTTCCCAACATCTGTCATGACACGTCACATTTGGATGGGAACAAAAATGTGAGTCAAACTTTTCACCTGGTAGCTAAGCAACTAACTAGCTAACTGCTGTGGCAGGTGTGATAGAATTTGTCTTTCACAAGTATTATTCTAATCTGATATTATTCTTTGTTTTGATTATTAGGCATTCCTTAACTTTTTAGAGGACAGTTTTGTTGATGTTGTTGTTTTTGCAAATTTTATTATTCACTATTAAAACTACCATCCTGCAGTTTTCATTACCCAGTTGTAAATAATGTGATTTAGCTTCATCCAGTTAGTGAACTCGATTGTCTCTAATGTGAATGAACTATATGTCACAATTGTGTAGGATATATGAGACAGAAGCTCCAAATGGTACTAGATCTCCAGGGTTGGGTAGCCCTATCTTACAATAAGGAACATAGTAGATGGTAGATCTCCATGTTTGGAAAGCCCTGTCCTAAAATAATGAAACCTATGGGATAGTAGATCTTCAACATTGGGAAACCCTGCCCTACAATTGGAAACAGCGTGTGAATGACTTTAATGCAGAATAAGCTCACTGTGGGGAATCACCAGGGCAGTTTAATCTCAAAGGAGCATACTGGACATCTTCTTCCTCTTTCTGGAGCTGAGGAAGTTGAAAGTTGGAATACACAGGCGCTTCCTGTTTTTTGGAGGAAGAGAACTGAACGCTGGCATATTGAATGTCCTCCAGGTTGTCTGTGACTGGTGTCTCAGTAGTGGTGGTGTTGACTGAGATGGAGGAAAAGGATTTTCCCTAATGGGGTGACAGCAAAGACAACATCAGTAGTGGAAATAGTCCACAATGCAACTCCAAATAGCCTTCAGATCCTTTAAAGTAGGCTCACCTTTCCACTGTCTGCTTCATCTACTGTGTCAGGGATGGATTTTGTGTTTTTCTTCCTGTTTTGATTGAGGATAAATAATAAATATTAATAATAATAAATTGAGGATAAGATACCTTCACTGAAACTGAAGTTCAGTTGATCGGAAACCATTTTAGGCTATATTAATAACTTTGTATTAATTTGTAAAAATACTTAATTAAAATAAAATGTTTATGCAATAAAATGTTTTGCATATATTTTGATTAATGTCGTGTCATGAATTTCTGTTTTGTGAAACATATCCAGTCATGTTTCAGGTTTGGCCTGCTTGGTTATTGTTTTGAAAACTTGAATTCTTGTGGAAGAACTGGGCTCAAGCAATCAATAATGTGTTAAATAAAAGTTAATAACTAAACACTGAAGAAATATAAATTCAACTCACCTGAACCACAGGAAGCCGGAGATACAGAGTATGAGAACCACAAGCACCACTGTTATTCCTATTACCATAGGTATGACTGAGCACTGTTTACCTAAAATAATATATCAAAATACAAGTTGTGAAAAATATAACAAATACATTAATTAAGCTTTGTAGTAGAGCACATTGATGCAATATATAGAGTATGTAATATCATAAGCAAACATTTACTGTAAATGTAAAATATAACTTTAAGAAGATAACCATACTGAGGACTGACACATACGTTTGAAATGTGTCAGAATTAGAATTACTTGGTGTATAAAGTAATGGGCTATGAGTGGTGGAATTATGAACATGGATTTACAGTTGATGTACAGATTTACAGATTCATTGTATTATGACCCTTCAAGCTCTAAGGGGTTTTTGGTCCGCCTGGCACACAGTTGACTTTTTGGCCTCTAGAAAGGTCATACTTTGACCTACAGTGAAGTGCCTCATGGTTCTGGACTCAGGAGACCCATGGCTACAACATGGACAAATTAAATCCAATAACCTGGGTCATTAAATTGTTTGTTTTATAAAACATTTATCCCAAAAACATTAAGAACATTTGTATTTGCCAGCAGCATAGAGCCCTGTATTCCACTGCTGGTTTGCTTCTAAAGCTAAGCAGGGTCAGGCCTGGTAAGTCCCTGAATGGGAGACCAGTGTTGCTGTAAGTGGTGTTGGAGGGCCAGTAGGGGGCACTCTTCCCTCTGGTCTAAAGAACATTCCCAATGCCCCAGGGTAGTGATGGGGACATCTGCCCTGCGTAGGGTGCCATCTTTCGGATGGGACGTTAAATGGGTGTCCTGACTCTCTATGGTCATTAAAAATACCATGGCACTTATTGTAAGAGTAGGGGTGTTAACCCCGGTGTCATGGCCAAATTTCCAACCAGGCCTCTCACTTCAATCATGGCTACCTAAAAATCACCCTCCCTAATTGGCATATATAACTACTCATCTCTCCACCTAATAGCTGATGTGTGGTGAGCGTTCTGGCACAAAACCCAAGTAGGTGCTACACATTGGTGGTGGATAAGGTGGGCTTTCCCCCTAACTGTGTAAAGCGCTTTGGGTACCTTGAAAAGCGCTATATACGTTGTATTATTATTATTATTAAGGTTTAACCACAGAGTGGTAGAACCCTATTGTTTTTGTATGTTTTAGAAACATGAAACTTGGGGGAATAACTGGAAATGGTGTGCATGTGCTTCTATAGAAATATGAACCCAATTGGCCACATGGTGGCTTCAAAATGTAAACTTTGAAAGGCCACGCCCCTCACACCGTAAGACCGATTGACTTGAAATTTCTCAAACAGGTGCAGCCCAGTGTGCTCTACAAAAAAGCCTCAAGGACCATTAGGTTCCGCCTGCAAAAATGTTCCACCATTTAGAATTTTTTGAAAAACACATTTTTGACATCTCCTCCTAAAACGTAGCTCCGATTGCCACCAAAATTTCTGTGAATCATCATTGGACCAAGTTTATTAAAAGTTGAATAAGCCATGTTGATATCTCAGCTACTTTTCAAGTTATTGACCAATGAACTTCGAAAGGAGTGTGGCTCTGGACATTAATGAACAAAATTGAGCAACCATAAGTCCAATCATCACAAAACTCACAGGATATGTTCAGATAAATGCCCCAGACATACCCAGACAGTTTCATATACATGCACCTTCAGGGGGCGCTACAAGCGCAAGATAGGTGAGTTGCAATACACAAATTGTACTATTAATTGTATATTCATTCTCCAATCATGAAATATCTCTCAGGACATGTCCTCATAAGTAACTGAACCATGCCCTGCAAGTTTGAATCAAATTGACCACTTGGGGGCGCTTTAAATATAAAATAACTACACGTGGAATGACACAAATCAAGCTATAGATCATAAAATGTTTGTCCAATTGTTACAAAACTTGCAGTATATGTTTTATAACAATGTTGAACCACAGGTGTGAAATATTCCGCCATTTTGAATATTTAGAAAAAAAATATTATTGACATTCTTCTACACCATAGCTCCGATTGCCACCAAATTTTCAGTGAATCATAATTGGATCAAGCTTATTAATAGTTTAATAAAGCATGTCAATATCTTAATTACTTTTCAAGTTATTGACCAATGAACTTCAAAAGGGGCGTGGCTCTGGACATAAATTAACACAAATCAGCAACCGTAGGGCCAATTGTCACCAAACTCACAGGATATGTTCAGATAAGTGCCCCAGATATACCCAGACAGTTTCATATACATGCGTCACTAGGTGGCGCTACAAGCACAAAATAGGTCAGTAGCATTACACAGATTGTACTATTAATCATATATTCAATCACAAATAATGGCAAATCTCTCAGGATATATCATTATAAGTACCTGAACTGTGCCCTACATTTCTAATTCAAATTGACCACTAGGGGGTTCTTTTATCTTCTCCTACACTGTAGCTCCGATTGCCACCACATTTTCAGTGAATCATTATTGGATCAAGCTTATTTGAAGTTGAACAAAACATGTTAATCTCAATTACATTTTAAGTTATTGACCAATGAACTTTAAAATGGGAGTGGCTCTCGACATAAATGAATACAAATCAGCAACCGTAAGGCTAATCATCACAAAACTCACTGGATGTGTTCAGATAAGTTTCTAACATATACCCATATACCTTGATCACTAAGGGTCGCTACAAGCGCAAGATAGGTGAGTGCCAATACACAAATGTTACTAGTGATTGCATATTCATTCTCCAATCATGACAAATCTCTTAATAAGTAACTGAACCACACCCTGCAAGTCTCATTCAAATTGACCACTAGGGGGCACTTTAAATGTATAATAACTGCACGTGGAATGAAATAAATCAAGCTATAGATCATAAAAATGATAGCATATGTTTTATAACAATGTTGAACCTTGTGTGAAATTACTTTGAAGTTGCTATTGAGAAAAAAGGGTTGAACCCGCAAATCGCCGCTTGCGGCTATATTTCTTTGTTGTTTTTATGTGTTAAAGTATGTTATCTATAATGAATAAGGCTATTTATTGGTTATTATCAAGAACCCCAGGGCTCCTGGACCAGTGTGCAAAGTTTGGAGGCCATACAAAAAAGTTGACATCAAAATGCTGCATCCATTTCTTAATATATATATATATATATATATATATATATATATATATATATATATACGTTTTCAAAAATCCCATTCATTTTTCACTTGTGATGGTGTTATGCAGTATGATGTCCTACATGTTATTTTGTCATTTTCACTTCCTACATCCTGTCTGAAATGTGTTTAGTAAAAAAGGTGACTGCCAAAATAATTACCGAATTTGAGGCACCATAGCCCCGGCTGTGTTTAACCCACAGGGATGAGCCAACACTCATTCTTTCTGTCTGATTTCTTCCCCGTTCCAACGGCACCAAGCTTTAGTTGCTAGCATGTATGATTCGCGAGATGTAGAGCTTTTGACGCTCTAGAGCGTAGGGAGAGCATAGATAAGGAGTTTTGTACAGTATAAGGCAGCTTGCTTGGTTTCTGTGAATTGCAATGTCCAATCTAATGCAATGCCCTTTTTCGGACTATGACTTTCTTGTTTATTAGCCAGGCATGCGCTTTGTTTGCAGCACTTCTAACTCTAATTCTGTTTTTATTTTGTTTAACGTTTACTTGCCATTTCTCTTTGCTGTGACACAGAGCCATTATAATTTATTAGACATATTAGTCTATTGGACATCCTTTCTCATAGAATAATGTACCTGCCTCCTGGCCACTACTTTTATCATATGTGCCAATAAGTAAAATTGTTAATTTTTATGGACAAGATATTTAATACTTACACCAAGCCATTAAAACAATAAAATTTGATCTTCTTCTTCCATGTTCATTCATTGCCTCACAGTAATATTCTCCATCGTCCTTAGGGCTGAAACTAGTGATGTTGTAACTCTGTCCTGATGCTTTTGGTGAGGCTACATTATTCTTGTACCAGGTGTAATTGTCCACAGGTGGGTTGGCCTCACTGCTGCAGGTCAGAGTCACTGAACTGCCCTCCATTATTACACCAGAGGGACTGACTGATACTGAGGTGTTCTTTGGTCCATCTAGTGGACAACATGTTGTCATAGTTTTTTTGATTTACACATAGATTTACATGAAAATCTATCTTAGATAGAATTGATTTAAATATTAATATATTATTGTATAATTAAAAGTGCAGACAGGAAGTTGTACTCACAGTGTACATCCACAATCACAGAAGAATAGTTGAGACGTCCATATTTATTCTCAACCTCACAGACATATTCTCCACTGTCCTCAGATGTGATGTTAGTTATGTTGTAACTCTGTCCTGATGCTTTTGGTGAGGCTACATTCTTCTTGTACCAGGTGTAATTCTTTACAGGTGGGTTGGCATCACAGCTGCAGGCCAGAGTCACTGAACTGCCCTCCACTATTTTACCAGAGGGACTGACTGACACTGTGGTGTTCTTTGGGTCATCTGGTGGACAACATGTTGTAATACTTTATTATTTTTAGATGAAAATCTAAATTGATAGACTTTTAATAAATATTTATGTATTGCATTGATGGAAATCCCAAGGGGGACAGAGGGGATATGACCCCCCCCCCCATTCTTGGAAAAATCTGAATTCCCCCAAAATATCACAGTAAAGATAACTATTTCATTTAAATAATACTGCTAATATGCAATGAAAGCACTTAATATGGACAATAAATAGTGTTTTTAAGTTTCAAAAGATTGCAACCCCCTGCCCTTTGCCTCACAATGGTTTGGTCCACTGCCTTCATTTTCACTGCCTTGAATTACAGGTCACTCTTTATGTTAGGTTGTGGTTAGCTGACATTTGCTACCTAGCGACAGTAACATCAACCAGGGTGTGCAGCAGTTTAAATTTGAGTCAAGGAGAGAAGCTAGCAATGAAAACTAGTGTTCCCGGGCAGTGCTATGTCAATTTGCTCTGCCTCATGCTGGAGGTCTGGGAAAGTCAGATAACCCACATTCAGGCTAGAACCCATTTAAATGACCTGGGAGCAATTAGGGTAAAGTGTCTTGCCCAAGGACACAATGACAATTGGGTGAGTGTAGGATTTGAACTTGCAACCTTCTGAATAATAGTCTGACTCCCTAACCACTGAGCCATCTGTGCCCCTATGATTATCATGATGTAGACTGTCCTGCAATGCAGCGACTTAGCCCACTACACCTAATAGACCCCCAAAGCTGATCATATTTCTGTCCAATTATTATGATTAATCTTGTTAAGCAAGGCAGAAGTGAAGGATTATCAGCACTCTGTCTTGATACACACTTGATGCAGTTATTTTGTGAACACAATCATTCAGATGAAAATCAGTTGGCATCCCTTAAATGTACAGTATGTACAGTATAGATATCAGCTGAACAGACCTATATTTGGGAAGACATAGAAAACACTGGTTTACCAGGGGTGAGTCGCACTAACACATCTTTTTACATAGCAGAGGTTTATATAAGAGGTTTATTGTAGATTAGAGAGCTTATGAAGGCTTTATGGATAGCATATTGTCAGCTACTCTTGAGTATTTTAACATGGCAAACTAGTTCTGAATTTTGCATTGTGTACAGTATTATAAACATTTACATTTAAATGGTCATTGGCTTAGTATATTTTTCAGACTTTTATCAAAAGTTGCTATCAATGTCATTTATTCCTAAAGAGTTATTAGTCTTATATAAGTCTTTAACAAAAATTGAGACAGTAATTTGTACTCACAGTGTACATCCACAAACACAGAAGAAGAGTTGAAACGTCCACATTCGTTCTCAGCCTTACAGTAATATTCTCCACTGTCCTCAGATCTGATGTTTGTGATGCTGTAACTCTGTCCTGAGGCTTTTGGTGAGGTTATATTCCTCTTGTACCAGGTGTAATTCTTCACAGGTGGGTCGGCATCACTGCTGCAGGTCAGAGTCACTGAACTGCCCTCCATTATTTCACCAGAGGGACTGACTGATGCTGAGGTGTTTTTTGGGCCATCTGGATGACACAAATATTTTAAAAACATGCATTATATAAACACATAATGTTACAGAGAGAAGCAATGGTATTTATTTGTATCCTTGAAGTCAGATCTTCCTGAAATTAAAATAATTATCCTTCTCTAAATTCCTTTTCACCAGACTCTTCCTTAACACTTGAAAATAAATTTCCTTTATAGTTAAAATAATAACTAAAAATAAAAACTAGTGCTTGATTTAAAAATCACAGAACAAATAATAAATGTTAAAGGAGAATCTTTGCTCAGATCAAGGTACCAGAATACATTTTTCTCTTTTTTAAAACAATGCTGTGAATTTGCGATGTGGTATTGGGGCTTTAAGTTCCATGGAGGTAGGTGAACAATCATGAAAAAAGGAATAAATGCTCAAAAGGGTACAGCTTAAAAATGACTGCTTTGACAACCATATTCCATTAGCTACTCCAATTTATTAGACACAGAACTAATCTGTGTATGGGAACAAGTCTCAACAGCAATTTCAACTCATCCTGGATATCCCATAATGACAAAATGTTTTATAATTTATCTGACCCTCTTCTTGGACTGCCTGTCATTGAGTAGAACTACAGTGGGTATAGAAAAGTATCCCCCACCCTGTAAAATAATCACATTTTGTTGCTTTGCAGCCTGACATGAAGACAGATTTTTGTTTCATTCAGGTGTATTTACTCAGTGCAACTTATAATATCCAAGGGAAAGATATTGCACCAACATGTAAAAAAAAACAAAAAAAACAATCACTGAGTTGGAAAAAGGATCACCCCCTTTTGCTTTAAATACATCATTTAGTCTGTTGGGATGTCTCTACTAACTTTGCACATTAAGACGTTGCAATATTTAACCACACTTCTTTGCACACCTGCTCAAGTTCAGTTAAATTTGATGGTGATCGTTAGTGGACTGCTGTCTTCAAGTCATTCCACAGATTTTCAATGGGGTTTAAGTCTGGGCTCTGACTAGGCCATACAAGGACATTCACCTTTTTCTCCTTCAAGCACTAAAACATGACCTGTGCAATGTTGTAAACGTTTTTTCTTTTTAAAATAGACAAAAATTACGTTTCCAGCTTATATCGTTTGCATGCTATTGAGATTTGAATGTCGGAAAATATGTCAAATTTCGAACATCAAACTATCTTTACCACAGTCTTTTACCGAACTTGTGAGATACGTTTCTCAAAATTAAGAGATCCGGATCTCATAATTACGAGATCTTTTCTCAAAATTATGAGATCAGGATCTCATAATTACGACACCTTTTCTCGAAATTACGAGATAAGGATCTCATAATTACGAGATCTTTTCTCAAAATTATGAGATAAGCTATCTAAATATTTTTTTCTATGGTGAAAGCAATATACTTCCGTAATATAGAGATGGTTTTGTAACATTAAAAAAAAATCCTATCTCTATTTTCACTGTCAAATGAATTGCTTATTCTAGAGGTTGACATACTTTTGCAACTCGGAGATATGTAATAATGGATCATTTTCCTCAATTAATGAATTACCAATTATAAAATGTTTGTCTCATTTAATTGGGATCTCTTTATTTACTATGGACAAATTTATGCAGAAATATAGAAAATTCACAAACTTTCATGCACCACTGTATGTCAAAGTAAGAACATTCTAGAATGAAATTAAAA
>JACXGM010038375.1:0-10850 GCA_016801145.1 Umbra pygmaea
GGGGGGGGGGGGGGGGGGGGGTGCTAACCACATGTCCTTACGGAATTGCATGGCACAGAAATCACTATTTGGGGAAGCCAATCAAAAAGGTGTGAATATGGGTAACACAATAAGTGCCTCCCAGATTTGAGATATGGAACAACTTGTAACTAACAACTCAAATACGTTTTCCTCCTGCCGATGTAAGAGTAAAACTACATCCTTAAAGTGTGCCAGGGATGATGTTCCTTAATGTCATTATGTCAACTTTATGTAATTGACGAGTCCTCAGACCCATGTAGAAGTCATATTGTACTGGTTACAAAACCCAATGGACAGCTCAGGATATGACATAGGTTTAACGCTATGTCAAAGTTACTTATTTCACTCATTGTAATGCAAATCAATGTATCACTTTTGAAATGCATTTGTCTGGATGTTTCTGTCTCTCATTGTTTAAGTAAACCTACCATTAAAATTACAGACTGATCATTTCTTTGTCAGTGGAGAAACATACAAAATCGGCAGGGGATAAATTTTTTTACTCAGTCTGGACAGTTGCATTAGTACAAAAGTTATGGACAGACGGACATTCACATATTTGGTCACTCTTTTAATGGAGGCTCACAACTAAAATGATTCTAATACTCCTCAAAAACAAAGGTCAAGTTTATGGGCCGCACTACATTTAATATTGTGTGCACCGTCTTCTTGCCAAGGTAATAGTCTTCAATAATATTTGATGAGAACACAAAGCAAAGGATCTGAGAACATTCATTCATGATGAGTCTTTCCAGATCCTTCATAGTCCTTGGTCCTTGCTTGTGTACTCTCCTCTCCTGTTCACTCCACTGGTTTTCAATGGGTTTCAGGTAATGTGACCGAGATGGCCAATGTAAAACCTTGACATATTGGATGAATCATTGGATAATATGTTCTAGATAAAAACAACTATATCCCAGTTTTAGCTTTTCCAGTCAGGGCAGACAGATTTTGGGTCTAAAATCTCTGTTTAGTTGACATGATGCCCATAATTGTATGTATCCCAGGGCCTTTGTAATCTAAACATCCCATATTCACCACCATACTACATAATGGGTGTTAGGTTATGTTCTGCAAGACCATCCCTTTATGTAATGTTGTATGACATTTTGTGATAAACAAAAAATATAATTTCTTATCCTACCTTAGAAATATAGCCCAAGTGCTGACATCTAAATAGCTTGTTGGCATGTAGGTGACACGTCATTTTAGTTTTGTGAACTTGATTCAACCAACTTCTACAATTCTCCAACAGATCCACTGAAAAAAAGTCCTCTCAAAAGTCATAGATGATTACTTTGGAATCCTTCATGACTAATTTCACCAGATATATTTTAGGTGAAAGAACAGTCTACTAAACCAGTGGTTTTCAACCCGTGTGCCGCGCGCTGTGAGGACTCCCCAAGAGTGCCGTAAGATTTTTTCCAAATCTGATGTGTTATTTTTAGTAGGCAATTTTTGTAGCGCTTTATTCATAACACTCTTTTCACTCTCCCATTAGGATCTCCCAAGCTGATGCACTGGAGACATACTCTCTCACATCACACGCTCAGATAAAGTTCAGCATCTGATTTGATTGGACAGTGAAGCAATTAAGGTCACACCTGCAGTTGACAAGTACACATTCCTCTCCCTCTGAAAACCGTGTATCTGTACCCAAATGTCAAGCAACATCCCATATAAAGCAAAGCTACTTTCTGCCACGGATTTGCACATGTTATAAATAGGCTAGTTGGGTATATGTCCAGAAACGTATATATATATATTTTATTTTTATTGCAAACTAAATTTTTTAGCAGCCCTGCATACACGACTGTTCAGTAAGTATAGTTTGAATGGCCCATGAGGAATAGACGAGGGATTGTATAAAGGTAGGATGTTTTTAATATGTGTGGTCAATGTAATGCTCTGCTATATTTCAATCAAACATATCTTTGGTGTTTACTGAATTATGTTTGGTGCTCTTGGTAGCCAGAGAGAAATACAGAAAGTGAAAGATTGTAATGTGTTCGCATTGCCTGCGCGCCTGCTTTCCTTTACTATAGTCCTGGTTCGTTTAATCCATGTTTATTAGTATATGTTATAATATTTTTTGGTCTGTCAAGATTGTATAACCATGCATAGTAGTCTGCCATGATGAAAGGTTGTTAGAAACCCAGACCAACTATAGCAGGTTGCTTAGATTTGAAATTGCACCCTTTGTTTCAAATGCGCGTGGATCTCCAGTATATACAGCTGTCACACCCAGCCCATTGGGGGCTGGTGTGCATAGACTGAGCATGGACTCATGTACATGTTTAGTTTCATTCATATATAGTTTGTTATTTTAGTGCATTGCATGGTGTTTCAGTTTATCCACGATTTATGTGTAATATCCCTTTATGTGTTTTTGTACACACCCCTCTCTAGTTTGGGTTGTTGCTACAATAACCTTTAGGTTAGGAGAGGCTGATATCTTGTAGATCGTTTAGATTAATGATTACGTACAACTGTGTGCCATTAGGTAGGTTAGCATTCTACATATAAGCACCCAGACTAGAAAGAGGTGTTGGTCATTGATATAAGTTACGCTTATATGCTGCTCGTACGGAAGAATGTTATAAAGCTGCTCAACTGTTGTGATAAGTGTGTCCTGAGGTTACTCTATTATACATACACTCTTGTTCTATCTTAGCTACCAGTGTCCGTACCACTGTAAGAGTACATAACCAGATAGGAGTATTCGATGTGCTATTGCTTCCAGTATACCCTGCAACATTGTTGTATATGCTTTACGTTCTTCTCCGGAGCATCGTTATTAAAAACAACCACCATCTACCTGCCTGGGTCTCCCTCTCTCTCTACACCACTACACAAACCGTGACAGAATGACCAACCAACCTCGAGAGATTTTGTGACCAGAGACAGCCCAGGAGGAATATGCGAGGCATCACCGTGTCTTCGGTGGCACACCACCTATGTGGCCATATGGGGAGTATTTCTAGCCGATAACAACCACCACACTAAAGCCCTGGAAATACCCCCATGTAAAGGAAGAAGGGCAGTCGTTTTCGTCAGCAAGTCTGAGGAGGAAGATGAAGAGGAGTTTGGGGAGAAGGACTGGGGTCTCCCCAAGTATTTTTTGGGGGGGCTATAGGCCTTGCAGGCAGGCCGAGGAACCATCGGTCTGGCAGCCAGGGCAGACGGCAGTAGCTCCACCAGGGGATAGTATGGCACCGTGGACACCCACCGGGGATCCATGGTGGCTGTATACAGACATTCCACCCGCCACAGACCCCTTGGCCAACATCCAGTTGCTACTGCCTCCCCTCCATCATGCCCTGGCAGCAGATAGCCAGGGCCCCCAACCCAGCCTGTCCCGAGGCCCCCTGCCCAGCCTGTCCCAGGGCCCTCACCCCCTGAGACACCTCCACTGCTGAGGTCTGGCGGGCTGCCACCGCCACGCCAACCTGCCGTCTTGGGATGGCCGCCTGTCCAGCGACGACCTCCAGCGGACCCTCCGCCTGGGTGAGTATTCTGGGTGGGGGTCCTGACTGTTTTGGGGTGGTTTTTCAGCCCTCCCGCCCTCCCCTTTGGTCTGGCCGCCTTGGTGTGGCAGCCTTTGTGGGGGGTAATGTCACACCCAGCCCAGTGTCACACCCATCTCAGTGTTTTCATAGTATAGCCTGTGAGTGACTTGTGAGTTTAAACATAGTAGGTCAAATTTGTTATGAAAAAAGTTGAATAATCCATGTCATCAAAATATAGTTTTTGTATTTATCAGTCTAACACCTGTCTAGATTCAGTCGGAATGATTCTGACAACTGTATACTGTATACTACTCTATACTTCCAATACATACTGTAATCAACCTTTTCGTTTTTGAATTGCTTATTGATCATATCCTATATACACATGACATGTCTACATTGTCTCCACAGGTTAATTTGTGTATCACATATATATTTGCATTTTAATATACAGTAATTAGTAATTAAAATGCCTGATAAAGTTATCAGGTAAATTATTAGTAACTAAAAATAGGGATTGCTAACTTTTAGGAAGGACCCAAAGCTATAATGACTACTAATACATTTTACCCTGGCTACTCTTCACATAGAGTCATTCTAATACAGATTATGTGAGCAGAGCATAGTGGTCAGAAATCCACTTATTCCAAGCAGTTCTTGCACACCTTTCCAGATGTCCAACGTGTCCCAACGTGTTCAAAACTCCCCAACTGTCCATATCACTCAATTCATTGTTCTGTTTAAAATAACTTAAATAGACTACCATTACATTTTCAATTAAGCTATCTATACACTAAATATGAAATATTTTGACAACAAAGCCTATGCCTAAATCTAATGAAGAGTAATAAAAGAAATACAAAATGCAAGGTAGAGAATGAACATCCTACAGCACTGCCAAACTGGTCAAAAACCCACAATACGATTGACTTGATAAACAGGAGAAATAGCATGACAGAATGGCCATCAGACAATCATCTATTCTCATACAACACCACCCAGGAGTTGACATGTGTTTTGATCATGCAAAACATGAATTTTCATGGAGGAGCTAAAGGTTTCATTAAGAAACTGAGTAATGAAAAGTTGGCATTTTATGTGAATAACTAGTTATAAATGAGTAATTTCCATTAGTGATTGACATTTGCAACTTTGGAAATGTCTTGCATTTAATTGTAATCAATTGAATGCTTCCGTAGGTAATGTAAATCAAAAACATTCCAATCCCTGTGTGTTTGACCAGTAGGTTTTATTTTGTTTAAAGTGTAGGTGTTGTGGAATAGATGCGACTGGCAACAATAGGAAGCACAAGTACAAACATTTTCAAATATAATCACTTTTGCAAACGTATGATTCCTCAGCCAGGCAAGTCAATGATGATGCTATCTTGACTGTCTCCAACTTGGCTAACTAAACAACCAAACATCCACCTAACTTGCCGAAATGTGATTTAATTCTGTTAATGTTGGGATAATTATACAGAATACTGTACATAGTCACATTAATTCATGAACTAAGGGCATAAAAACAATCCTCATGAGTGGACTTAATAAAACTGTTTCTATACAAGAAAGAAAATACAAACCTGCTCATATTGCACAGAAGCAGGCGGTTCTAGCAAGGGGGCAAACATGTTCGCCTGGCAACACTACACTGTGTTATGTTGGCAACACAAATTCTGATTTGGCCTTTCACAATAATAGCGCTCATTTTAATTTATTTCAATAATCATTGTGAAGTCATTACAAAGCTAGTGAATTGTAACCAAATGCAATTGTATTGTGTGTAAAGGAACTATGATTGCATAAAAATATTTAACATATTTTCAATTACAACGTTTCATTGAAAACAGTAACAAATACATTGTACACATAATTTGATAGAATATATAGTCAGTGTCTTTTTACATCTGAAAAACATTCAATAGAGTCTGTTTTATCCAACAATAGACCCATTTTAGCAACAAAAGAACATAGACCCAGTATCTAGGCAATGAATCAACAATGATTATTTTAATGAATTACGAGCACTTTTATTCAGAAAGGACAAATCAGAGTTTGTGTTGCCGACATAAGATAGTGTTGCCAGGCAAACGTGTTTGCCCCCCTGCTAGAACCGTGCCTGTGAGGGGTGCTCACATGGTTCATCCAACCACATGTCGCAGAGCCGGCTGATTCATTTCACAATGCTCATCCAACAAGTCTTTAGTCAGCTCATGCACGGAATGATTACGCTCACCAACTGTACCTCCGCAATTACATTTTTTTGGACTTATCTATCTCAAACCCCCGGTTGCGCCATGTCAATTTTCCCTGCCTAATGCCGGGGGACTGGGCAAAGTCGGAGGAGCCATTGTCAGGCTCTAACCACTAACTATCATGATGTAGACTGTCCTGCAATGCAGTGACTTAACCCACTATGCCACGCAGACCCCCTCAACCCTAACGTTTTGGCATATAGCTCCAAGTAGCGGACAGTAATCATTTAAAAATCAAAAATAACTTTAAGCGGAAAAAAACAGCAGCTCTTAGCATTACAGTGTGATTCCATCAACCCTGTAAAGTGCACTGAACCACTGCAGCAGTGTAATTCACATCAGAATACATGCTGTACATGTTTTACAACATGCATGCACATTAGCAGGTCTGAATCTATACCACCATGGGAGGCAATTTACTATAGAGAAAGTTGTTTCACTATGATCATTGCCACCATGGTTGCCTTTGGTCTTTGTTTGTGGTGCTGTGAAGGTAGGATTCATTTGTGCTTAATAGATCCCTGGGAGACATAACCCAGCCAAGAAGGTAAATGTCTTTGCTTTGATTTTTTTTGCGAAAAGGCAGTATGGGTGTTGCTGGAGTATGCTACAGTATGCTGGAGTCATATGAATACAGTGTATGTGTTTGACCGAGAAACACCATATTCCAGAGGGAACAGATGTGTTGTCCTATTTCCAGAGTTCATATTTGGCATTGTTAAAGTTTTTGTGTTTTCATGTGTTTCACTTTTAAGACCTTTGACAAGTTTTGAATTGTTGGTAGTATCACCACTATCAACATGAAGATTGAGACAATCTTTAATATTTTTATTTATTGGCTACAAATATCCATACATTGTCAATGACCAAGGCAAATCAATTTCCACCCAGAATAATTTGTAATTCAAAAAGTGTTCCTCTGTGTTCATCCAATTCAAACAGGGTATCTGCAGTAACATAATGATAAAATGAGTTTGTTTTGAAATGCAAATTCCTGTCAATTAGCATAGATTTGCTCGTTCCCTAAGCCACTGTGAATCTCTGTATTAGACTAATTGTGTTTGATTTTTAGTTCCATTTAGCTTCTGATTAATGTGTAGAGTGATATGATTGAGTGCAATACTTCCAAGATTTGTGGTTTGTTTCTATGTGACACTGATTGTTATTGTTGAGATACAGTTGTGTCCTGGCGGAGTGCTGATAGAAGTGGCTTACTCTCCTTTCCATCTGTTTATCAATTCTACACTTTACATTGACATTTTAGTCATTAAAATTTTTGTAATTTAGCACATTCTCTTATCCAGTGAAAATTACAGTTAGGGCATTCTAAAGCTGATGTGAGATATGATTACGATAATTGCCCAAATCTAATCAGTAAATCATCTGGTCTATCTCTCTCAGTATACAATCTTTACTTTTATTATGAAAGATGGCATCTTCTAAGCCAGTCATTCCCATCCTTTTTTGGTGAATGTACCTCCAATTACATTTTTGTCTCCCCAGAATACCCCTGAATACCCAAACATATTCATTTTACATATAAGCCTATGGTTTCGTTAGTGTTTCCAAGTACTCTCTGTGGATAGGCCAAGTCCCTGGAGGGGTCCATGTACCCCTGGTTGGGAAGCACTGTTCTAAGCCAAGTAATCATGTCCTAGGCTACTCAAAGTGCAAAGTGTATATTTGACTGGAAGGCTAATTTCATTGTTTTCAGCTACATTCACTAACAAGTCCTAATTTCTCTGGTGGGCTCACCTGTGACTTTCCCCAACGTCAGCGATTTGATGGAGATTAACTCTGCGTCTAAAGACAGACTGTACTTCAGCTTCATGTCCTTGTCAATCTAGTGGAGTGGTAGAGTGAAAAAAGGATAAGGAAGCATGCAGAACACATTTAACCAAGTATACCTGCCTAATCCAACACATTGGTTAATGTTTGCTTTTTAAATCTTTCTCATGTTGACCAGGCACAGTTCGGTTCCACTGTCTTTTTAGTATGATAAGCAATTCATGTTCACTTGTAATATGATGTAATAGGTAAAAAGAAAACCTGGGGCATACTGCATCCTCTTCAATACCCTGCTCCTCACTCTCTTCACTCTCGTTCACCTACATTTCTCTTCTATAAATTGGTTGTATACATCCAATTCAGTGCCTTGCAAAAGTTTTTTCCACATTCCACTTTTCCACACTTTGTAGTGTGACAACCTGCAATAAAATAGGATTGTATCGGGATTTTTACCATATGATTTACACAACATACTGAACACAAAGGTTAAAATTTAAAAAATCTCAATCCGATTGAGGTCTGGGATTCGACTGGGCCATTTTAAGACAATCAAATTGTAGGGTTACACTTTATTTGGAGAGTCTGACATTCCATCTGTATGTGCTCTACAGATAGTTTGTTGATGATATGACTATCAACAAACTATCAACAAACCATCTGTTGATAAGCAACTAATTGTGTATTTTAAGGGTAGGGGTAAGTTTAGAATATGTTTTAGGGTAATGGTTAAGGTTAGGTTTAAGGGTTAGGGTTAGTAGATAGTTTGTTAAAATGTTGTTGACAGTATGTAGATAATTTGTAGAGCATCTAGAGATGGACTCTCAAAATAAAGTGTTACCAATTGTAGACATCCCAATATAATCCAATTTAAGTTTAAGTTGTCACACTATAAAATGTGGAAATGTCCAAGGTGGGTGAATACGTATGCAAGTTCCTGTATGTGCATGCCTTCCATGTAAACCTCCCATATGTTCCATGGCTCACCTGAACATAGATATCTTTTCCCTCACGGTGGATTCTGATTCGGTGGAGGCGTCCGTCTGCCAGGCTGGTGGACCTGGGGCTGAACACGTCTGGATTCCTGTTCACATGGAGATGGTACCAGATCTGTAGACTGCCTGTAAAACACAATAAAACTAAATTCATATGGCGTGAATCCTTCCATATTAATCCTTACCTATTATAGTGAAAATGCGTAGGTGCCCTTACCGTTGCGTGCCAGGATAACTGCTATGTACTGGTGGCTGAATGTGCTCACAGTGAGCAACATAGCAGGGCTCTGTGTGGTCACGAAGCTGAACGCCATGCTCTCTCTGGCCCAACTGCTGTCTCTGTAAACACTGGAACCCTGGGAGCTCCTGTTCTGCATCACAGAAAAAGGCTCCTGGAAAGTGTAGGTCACGGACGACTCTCTGTCAAACGACACAGACACCTCTGTAATCACAGAGTTACAGAATGGGTTAGGTCATATTGGATATGCCACTTCTCTCCATGCCAATCATAGGATGTCATCTCCCGCTGTAACGACATCTTTACAACAAACTTTATCAACAATACCATGATAGTGATTTACAGGTAATTAAACCAAAAGCAAGTTGTGAATGCAAAAACTGCACATTGGTGTAGGATTAGATTAGAAAAACTTTATTGTCGACTCAGTGTGTAAAGTTGTCTTGGGCTCACCAGAAACAACAGATAAAAGACAAGAAGAAACAAACATTCCACCACACCATCAATCCACACAACCTCAGGATCATTAATCAAGTCAAAAAAATATGAACAAACAATGCCATTGTGAGAACCAAGCAGTATTGTACTTCCTTAGGCATTTCAAATGCTGATGGCACTTGGGACAAAATATTTTTTATAAATAGTCTTGGAGGCCTGCGGCATTCTGAACCGCCTCCCAGAAGTGAGTTTCTGAAACCCTGGAAATAATGGATGGAAGGGGTCACTAACATTAGACAGAGCTTTCCACTGAATGTTTAATAAGTACATATTACAGAGCTGCCTTTGGGCTTTACCATCTATCTTACTGCCTATTCTAACAATCTTGGACAATTTGGTCTTATTTTTGGCATACCATGTAGTCATACTAAAAAAAGCAGGCTTTCCTTTAAGCTTTTGTACACCAATTCAAGATTGGACTGGATTACGCCAAAACTCTGCATTGCCTTTTTAAAAATATAATCAGTATTCACAGTGAAATTTAAGGAGTTGTCCAGAAATGTGTCCAGGTATTTTAAATTGTCCACTATCAGTTGGCTATAGATAGTAACATGAGGTGTTAGGTGGATGTCACTTTTTTTCTTTCGTTTTACTAACTCTAATTTCCAGGGCACTGCTCTGGCACCACCTCTGGAGTGACATGACATGATTAAAACACATCTTCTTTCATAGTATCCCGTTCAAACAAAAGGCAAACTAAAGCCATGTCGTCAGCATACGTAAACTAGGTTATGGGTTTGAACAATGGTCGTCCCGGGCCTTTCTGTGTGGAGATTGCCTGTTCTCCCCGTGTCTGCATGGGTTTCCTCCAGGTGCTCTGATTTCCCCCACCATCAAAAACATGCAGGTTAGGTTTGGGATTACAGATGGAAATTAGCATCTATGCTATAATCTGGCTCATTTACAGTTTGTACCTAAGTGTAAGATTGTCCATTAATGTGCACTGTCCCAAATAAAGAAATAAATTAAATCTTCTTTTTCTTAAACTAGACATTGTTGTGGATAAACATCTTGTTAGTATAGACTGAAAATAATATTGGTGATAAAACACAACCCTGAGGTGCCCCAATATTTAACTGGATCTGACATAATACGATTTATAAACATAATTTGCAATCAGGCAGAATATCTCAGGATATCTCTAATCCAGAGAATGAGGCTGCAATCCCCAAATTAATTAGCCTAGGCAATAAAATATGTGTTACCATAGTATTAAAAGCAGATGTAAAATGGACAAATAAGTGTGAGATACTGTTCCATTCCATTTCCTCAATTCCAACAATTTATATGAGCAAATTCTTCTCAAATTAAGTGTCACTAGCCTTCACTGTTTGAAGTCTTATCACCTTCTGTCACGTACTCCCCTTAGCATGTGTAGAATGTAGAGACAGGAGCGACGGAGTTGTATCAATGAAAATAGCGTTTATTCTTAAACACTTAATATAACCAAAATAACACTGCCACGAGGGGCTCACTAGAAAATCCGGACACATACGGGAACACGTAACATGAACATTGACCGACAGGGAATAGACAGAAAACCACAA
>JACXGM010038376.1:0-10850 GCA_016801145.1 Umbra pygmaea
TTTTAGAGTGCTTGCGCCACACTCAGATTATTATTTTAAAGTTAATAAACCCAGAGGGCATAGACCTTGTTTTACGTAGTGGAGAAATATTTCATTTAGTAAGAAAGCTTGAAAAAATAAGTTTCAACCCATTTTTTCACAACTTGTTCTTGATTATATCATGGGGACACAAATGGCACCATTTGCTAAGAATGACCCAGACGGCCATGCCAGTACCCACAGCCACCGCCCCCCCCCCCAAAAAAAAGATGAGCCGGCTCTTTGAAAGGAACAGAGCCATTAAGATCCGACTCCTTTCAAAGAGCCGTAATTCCCATCACTACAGTTGATAACCAGTGGGATTCCTAGCCTTTCCATCTTCGCCTTCAGAATAAAAGCGCTTGATTTGCTAAATCGATAATAAAAAACGAAGGGAACTCCACTATCCAACGAATTTACATCTGAATCACTCGCTGTGATGGTCCCATTATTATGTCTATGGTTGGTCACGTTAAATGAGAAGACAGCCTCACTTCCGGTGCCCATGCGTAATTCCGCCTCTGACGACAACATCAACATGGCGGCGCCCGTTGCGCTACACCTGGAGTTTGGGTTGGTATAAATACGTTTTACATTAACACAGTATTTAAAACAATTTCTTGAACATATTTAACAAGAATTTGACCATCTTTAGTCCTGTTATTACTTTAAATAGGCGGAAAATATGTCCATTCGCTTTTACTATCACAAATTAAACTATGCTGTGGTACAGTGTACAGCAGTTCACTGCACATATAACTATTATCCGGTCGCACAATTGTTTCGCTAAACCAGCGTAGGGGCTTTTACAAACAGGCTTAATACATTTATGTGTACACGGTTTTTGTGCGTGCACCTTAATATAATTTTTAATATCAGACTCTGTGGCTTTGTTCTCAAATAATAAAATAAATATTTTTTAGAAACTATAATGACTGATACGCAATATATTTCCTTTTGCATTACTGTTGTGTTGTGAGAGTGAGATCATTATTTTGCACGCTACAGTTTCAGACAGCTGAGGGCATCAGTGTTCACTTTGTATTCTGCATTTGTTCAAGCTGGGTACAGTATTAAACTGTGCGAAATACCAGCATTAATTTGGCATATACATTTCCTTTTGTGAACTTGTTTTGGCTGAAACATTCGATATACTGTAGTGCTTTTGACGAAGGGACTATAGCACAGAAACGGTAAGAGAGACTACAGGAATGTGTAGTCTGACTGTTCAATGCATTTTTATCACACAAGGACAGTGAAGAATGATGAACAATGGTGCAGGAAATGACAGGATATGTGATGGTGATTAAATGATAACCAAGCGAGCATTCTAGTGGGCATACAAGACCTTTACTAAATTGAGAAGGCTAAATGCATGTCTCTGTCCTAGGCCATAGGACAGCGATGAATGCATTAAGATGTACAAAATAAGTAGACGATGAGAGGACATAGTGTTTGGTTATAAGTCACTGACCTCCAAGAGTGAGTGGTTCAGTACTAGGCGTGCATCCCTCGATCGTCCTGCACTGATAGATTCTGGGCTGTAGGCCAGATGAGCGCCAGGGCATCTGAATGAGGACTGCATTCTCCAGGCCATGTGAGCGCCCTTCATAAGGAGCGTCCTGCACCTGCAGCTTGGCGCATGCGTGCTCAAACATTCTTTGTAATGCTTGTATCTGTCCTCTCTATGTCACTCCATTGCTTTAATCACTGTGGCTCTCATTCTGTCTCTGCACGGCCTCTGCACTCACTCTCTCTCTCCTAATTAAACTATATTCAAAGAGCCTGTGTTGGCAAGGAATACCTGTTTACATTCCATTAAGTAGCAAAACATACACACATCCTAGGATGCTATGCAGGTGCTGGATTTTCACAAGGAACAATTCACAGGAAGTGAAAATGTCCCCAAGGGATTTTACTACTGCTAAATGTTGTCTCTTAGGTCTCCATCGGATGTTTGAAAGGAGAACTATTTCAAATGTTTTTCACTGTCGAACTGTTGAATTTATATTGCAATATTGGCTTTACAGAGGCCAAACAGTGAATTTGGAAAGCCTTTCGGTTAATAGGTAGATGTACTGAGGAATGGAATATATATGGTCAATCTCTCTAGCATGGATGCGGGTGGAGGCGTCTCTCACTGCCTGTTTGTGTTGTGGGGTGAAGATGGGCATCTGGAGTGTATGAAGATGGCCACATCTGTCCAATGTCTCCTGCTGCTTTAATTGTGAGTCTCAGGGTGAACCAGTGGAAGGGGACTGCTTTGGTCTCCTCTAGCTGGGTGTCTCATTGTGGATGGAGGAGGGGATGGATTTCTTCTCAGGCTGGTAGTGCGATATGTTTACATCTGAGATAGCTGGTAGTGCGATATGTTTACATCTGAGATAGCTGGTAGTGCGATATGTTTACATCTGAGATAGCTGGTAGTGCGATATGTTTACATCTGAGATAGCTGGTAGTGCGATATGTTTACATCTGAGATAGCTGGTAGTGCGATATGTTTACATCTGAGATAGCTGGTAGTGCGATATGTTTACATCTGAGATAGAGGGAGACTTGAAGTTGGACTTGAGAACAAAGCAGAATTTGCAGTAAATTGGTCTGTTTTTTTACAGGTATTCAGCATTCTCCTTGTGGATTGAGTTCAGTGGTGTAGCCAGGGATATTCAAATCCCATCTTACAAGGTCTGGACTACTTTCGCCCTACCTAATAACAAATTGCACCTGACTGAGGTACATTTGATTTTCATGAAGAGGAAAAACCTCACCACTACTGGAAAGCACCTGTGTGATTCACAGAGATCAATTTGAGCCCTACTCTTGTGTATCACAATTGGGAATGAATGGGAAAATCTGGTGACTGTGGTGGAAATAAGTAAACACCACTATTCCAAATAACTCTAATAGCTTCTCAGCCCCCATTCACAACTACCCAGTAATATATATTGAGCTACACGTCCTAATATAAAACACATGATTGTTCATCAAAGTTATTATGAATTGTTGAATGTGTGTAAAATCAAGACATAAATAAGGCTTAGACAAAACCACAGCTTTTTTAAACTGTACCTATATAGCCCATGAGCTTTCCAATGAAAGGCTAGTAAAACCATGTGGCCATAACCTAGGAGAGTAGGTAGGCAGCATGGATGAGCAAGCATGATCCTATTGTTGCTTTATTTAGTAATGCAATAACAATTGTTTTTTTTGCATTTTTTATTTTGTTATTTAACCAGGAAAGTTGAATAAGATCCCATTGTTATTTACAGCAACAACCTGGAAGAAATGCGTGTTAACTGTCCTGCTTTCACCTAAATGATGGAACACCATTCAGATGCCCTAAACCAGTGGTTCACAAACTTCTCCTGAGTTACCCTCAACCATTCCATTTATTACATCCTTCTGCAAAAGTTTAGGCACCCCTGACATTATAAATAATTGGGTGTTTGGATCAGCAATTTAATTTTGATCTATCAAATAACTAAAGGACAAAGTCATATTTCTGTATTGAAATGAAGTTCATTGGATTAACAGAAAATGTGCAATATGCATCAAAACAAAATTAGACAGGTGCATATATTTGGGCACCCTTGTCATTTTGTTGATTTCAATACCTGTAACTACCTAGCCCTAATATAATTGGAACACAGAATTGATTTGGTGAGCTCATTAAGCCTTGAACTTCATAGACAGGTGCATCCAATCATGAGAAAGGGTATTTAAGGTGGCCAATTGCAAGTTGTTTTTCTCTCATCTTGTTTGACTCTCATCTGAAGAGTGGCAACATGAGGGCCTCAATACAACTCTCAAATGACCTGAAAACAAAGATTGTTCAAAATTATGGTTTAGGGGAAGGCTACTGTGAGGAACATAGTGTGGAAATGGAAGATCACAGGCCCAGTTCTTATTAAGGCCAGATGTGCAGGCCAAGTAAAATATTGGAGAGGCAAAGGTGAGAATGGTCAAAAACATCCCACAGACAATCTCCGAAGACCTACAACATCCTCTTGCTGCAGATGGTGTCACTGTGTATTGTTCAACAATTCAGTGCACTTTGCACAAGGAGAAGCTGTACGGGAGAGTGATGCAGTATAAGCCTTTTCTGCACACACACCACAAACAGAATCGCTTGAGGTATGCAAAAGAACACAGCGTTCCAAGACAAACACTTGCTACCTACAGTATAATTTAATGGAGGTTCCATCATGCTGTGGTGCTGTGTGGCCAGTGCCGGTAATGGGAATCTTTTTAAAGTTGAAGGTTGCATGGATTCCACTCAATATCAACAGATATTTGAGAATATGTAGAGGAATCAGTCACAAAGTTGAAGTTAAACTGGGGCTGGACATTTCAATAAGACAACGACCCAAAACACTGCTCAAAATCTACTCTGGCATTTATGCAGAGGAACAGGGGCGTCGGACTGGGGGTAAAACCAATACTGATTACCAGGGCCCAAAGAGGAGAGAGGGCCCTTGAAAGTTCTGGAATATATTGGAGTTGAGGAACATGGGGGCCCATCAGGACTGCCTATGCATAGGGCCCAGGATATTGTGCTACACCGCTGCAGAGGAACAAGTACAATGTTCTGGAATGGCCATTCCATTCCCCAGACCTGAATATCATTGAAAATCTGTGGGGTGATTTGAAGCAGGCTGTCCATGCTCAGTAACCATCAAACCTAACTCAACTGGAAATGTTTTGCAAGGAGAAATGGTAAAAAATAAATAGATCAAAATGAAATAGCTGATCCAAACACCCAATTTTTTAATAAATGAACATCATGGAAGTTTCCCAATCAAGCAATGAGCGCGTTCACATAGAAAGGGCAGTGTCCACCATATCACCAATTGCAGCCATAGACAAGATTCTACCAGAGCTGCAAATTTCACTTGAGGAGCAATTGATCATTTTAGATAAATAAAAATAATATACAAAATATAACCCAGACATTAAGCAGGAAGAAAATCTGGCAAAAAATGTACAACTGTGTACATATACATGCGTCAGTTACAAGTTTCATCAATATCACTGCCCCATCATGAAGGCACAACTATCTGATTGTAATTACAATTATGTATTCCATTAAACAAGGACTTGATTAGATGAATACTGATCGCATGTAAGATAATCTTTTGCCTTATTTTTTCGGTTGCAACCCTGGCAGTGTTAAACGGTCTTGAGAGCAAATCCAAAAATGTACAGGGTGTGTCAATTAATCAATATTAAAATACTGGGTTGTTCAACCAATGTATGAATACTGAGTACATAGTAATATATGTACTGTCTCTACAGTGAAAGACGATACATTGATGTTGGTTCTCTGCATCAACCACAGCATACATGAAACTACCTGTAGCAAACAAATGCAACTATGCATACAGTCTGTGGAACTGTAAGCGCACGACTTTGATGTGTCACACTCGCAACATGCAGCTCAGGAATCTGACAAAGATACTTTAGTCCCTCTACTGAGAATTGATATCTTTCATAAAGGTACTCTTCGGTGGAAGCCAATGGTGACTTACAGAATGGTAAAGCCATTTTCAATAGAGAATTGATTGGTCAGTAGGCAGGGCTTTTATTTGGGTTACCGATAATGTTATCTCATCTATAACCTGTTCCGGAGCAGGTTAGGATTGCAGCATATGTTACCACGTACTAACAGGTGAATCACCATCATGATACTGAAAACCCAAGGTTCAACCTGAAGTTAGCTCGTAACCTCAAATCCTGCTTCGTAGAATAGGCCTCTGGTCTACCTGACCTTCACTTGGTATCAAGAGATCCCTGAAGCTTCCATTTCTTACAGACTGGCATATGCAAGGCTTTGGATATCTTATCTTTTCCAACTTTATGCAGTTTCATCTACCTTATTAAGTAGATCCTTTCGCAGTTCTTTTCTGCTCCCCATGGCTCAGTGTCTAGCCTGCTCAGTGTATCCACCTGAGCACTAACAAATGCATTGACTATTTATACACAAGCATTTTCTGTAGGCAGCTATGAGCCTTTCTATTATTTTGGCATTTTCCCCCACCTTTTAGAATTCTTCCAGCTCAAGATCATTGGGTGTTGTTGCATGCACTGCATCTCCCCACAAATTGTCAATAATAAATCTGGGGAGAGCTGCCATTCCAAAACCTTTGTCCTGTTTTTCTGTAAACATTCCATGGTTGATTTTTAAGTATTTCCATTGAGGACCACAAAGGAAAAAAAGTCCTGGACTTTATTGTGTTTTTATCCTAGATTGTATTTGATGTCTTTTCATGTGTGTAAGGCATTTAATACTATTAAATAATTCAAATCAAATCAAAAAATGTTTTGGATCGTTGTCTTGCTGAAATATCCAACCTCTTTCCAGTTGGGTTTCTAACTGTTGGAGTCCGTTATTCCTCACAATATTACCAGTTCCGCTGGCTGCCACACAAACTCAAAGCATAATGGAGCCTCCCACTGGCTTATCAGCTGACAGGGTGTTATTTTCTTGAATTGCTTCACGTTCACCTCTTCATTGTTTGTGGCCAAAAATTTTCATTTTCATTTAAACAGTCCAAAGCACTTTATTTCAAAATGATTCTAGCTTGTCAAGGTTTTATTTTGCATAAAGACACTGGGCCTTATCTTACACCCAGTGCAATTGACTTTTTACACCAAAGCATGTATCATTCCTATCTTGCACCCAACGCATAGGGGACTTTTCACTCCACAGACGTGTGTCGGTAAATCTGGGTTTGAACCCGCGTTCGTTGGGCGGTTCAGTGAAAAGAAGAGGCGTGTTCTGGCGCAAACGTTCCCTGGTGCTATCTTGCAGTTCCTGAAAACAATTCCGCCACAGACCAGGAAAAACCTGGTTAGAAATCAGTGGCATGTTATTCAGATGCTATTTTAAGGGCGCATGCTTGGCCATAAAGTAGCGTGTGCACAACCGGCATACACTTTGCTCCTCTCAACTACACAAATGCAGCAGTTCCCATAATTGCAATCCATGCATAATTAGAATGAAAAATATTACCAATAGGCATACATCTAGTTTACACATTTACTCAAATTATTCCGAATAAATTATTTGCACTGATATACATCAACCTTAAGGGAAACCATTCAAACAACATACAAGTCATTTGCAATGCTACATGTAAAATCACCCATGTCTTTACAAATTACCCTGGCTCAAGCCACGACTCATTTATGGCAAAATGCCATCTTTGAGGGGAATCCGCCCTTGGATGGTTGGCTGTGAAGGGGACAACAAAATCTGTTAAAAACATGGCTGATGATGACACTTTTTATGATGCCAGCAACAGTGCGTGAAATGCTTTTTAATCAAAAACGCACACAAACGCAGTGTAGCCTAATTGAACAACATTTTGATACTTGTATATCTTAACAATGACCTATAAAACAAATAGAATAATGTAAAGAAAATACCAATCATGGTCACCAGTAAGATATGAACTCATTTACCTGATCATTTGGTCTTATTTAGGGACTTCCCAAAACTTGTGAACTCAGCAAGTAACTAGAAAGTAACTAGAAAAGTAACTTTACCCAACACTGGTTATAGGAACAGTCCACTTCTAAACAGTTCTACTAACTACTTTCCCTCAAAACCGGTTTTGCTATTTGCATTTGCACTGGTCAAGTGGCCATAGGAACTGGTAGGAGGGGTAAGAGAGTGACGCAGGCACCGCAACAGGCTTTTATAGCGTCATCTCTAGACTTTTACATAGCGCCACATACAACAACATTTCACAGTTTAATGTTTGTAACACTGGGTGTATGATTGGAGATAAGTGTGTAAATCATCTTATGTCCATGCGGATGATCTGGTTGTTTTCCTAATTCCTTCAGCGGCTTGCTGTTCGTTCAGATTACGAGGCTGAAAACGACATCCAATCCATTTTTAAAAAAAAAATAATGTTGTGTTGATAATATAGTCCGACGGAGTTTGAACCGCAGCGTTTTAAAACTAGGCTGGAGTCATAGAAAATGAGTAGCTACTTAACACAGAAACACAAAAGACAAAGGCTACAGCATAATATGTAGTATTATACTCAACAGACAAACGAAGCGACCGGCCAATTGGACCAATCAACATAGACCTAGGAAAAGGGAAAAGAGAAAGACCCTGCTCTGGAGTAGGAGCTAAAAGGGTTATAGGAACGGCGGTGCGAGGAACTAAATAATCCCGCAATTTCTTCTATCGGAACACAAGAAAAAAAGGGTTATAGGAACGTTATGTTCTAGGAACTGCAAAAATCCCTGCAGTCGGAAAGCGGCTAATCTTTCTGCCCTCAGAACATGTTAAGGAAAACTGAAAAATGTGCAAACATTGAGAAAGTGGATAATTGTATGAATGTGTGGTAATTTTGTCTAAGCTTAACTTCAACCTTTAATTTCAGACAGATTGTTGGTTACTGGCAACTTTTTGGTTTCTGGTCAGATGCTTCAACCACAACATGACAGTGTTGCCACCTTCTGAGGCATAGATACTAGCCTTTAGGCATTACCTGAAGGGCAGGCTTTTAAGGCTAGCTGTGAAATGATACGCATCCACTCATGCTTTTCTCGGCTGGGGTCCCATCGCCACACACCAGTTCACTGTGGGGGGGCCCATGTCTCTGTTCTCTACCATGTCTACTCACATTGTTCCTCAGCTTGGCTGTTGTTTCCACTGTCTGTTCTCTTATATTGGGATTAGCTCACCGCCACCATGGGCTGTAATACCAGATTATGCAAATCTGATGCCACCCTGGTTGTCACTAGTCAAGAAGACACCACAGTTACTGTTTACTAACGTTTTGTAACGATTGCGGGAGAAGGGTAGACCAGTGATGGGATTTAAATATCTTGTGTACTTTCTGCAGGGGAGGGGCAGAGCTACTGTTTGACGGCGTGAAAGAGCATCACGTGACCTTGCCCGATCAATTGGACCCTTGTGAGTATAACTTGTTTATCGCAAACATTTTTTAAATGTTATACATAATTTTTTCATTTGTATTTAGTACAATTTACTTTACCAAATTATTTCTTTTTTTGGGGCATTATTGCCACAATTGATAAGAGACACTAACTAAATTAATCAATTCTGTTTTTACGGTTTCAAACGTGCCATTTTTTTTTCTCTCCCCCAACAGTTCTTGAATGTTTCCTTTCTTTTCGTCTTCCATGTCACATAACAAAAACGAAGCTGTCACGTGCATAGATGACTTAATTAGTTCCATTAGCTCTCCTAGCTCCCTTTCTCTTCTAACTGCCATTTTGGGGGGGTGAGACCCTAGCACAAATCATACCAAATACCGTATTTGTAGCTTTTCCTCCTGCATCCATCCACCCCCCGTCACTCTCTCTCTGACCTCTCCAAGCCCTGGTTCACACGCTCCCCTGGACAGCTGTTAAGCTGGCTGGTCAGCCCAATACAGCATGTGTGTCTGGTTGCCTTGGCCCCTCGATTTGGCCAACCAACCCCCCCCCCCCCCACTGCCCCAACCAGCAACTCGTCTCTTAACTCCGTTGCAAATCGAGGATAAAACACCCCAACCCCCACCACATAACCCCTATTTTACTTTCAGACTTCAGTAACAATGCTGTTGGAGACCACCCCCACCCTTTTGCCAGCAACGCCAACATCTGTGAGCCTCCCAAGGCCCGACCTATTCTTCCCCTAACTGCTCCATTACAGGGGCCTCACTTGTGTGTACAAGCAGATCCTGGTGCATTCGATAGGGCCCTTTTTTCCTTTGCGGCGATTCAGAAAGGAGAGGTACTGCAAGCTGTAGAGGGACCCTGGACCCCGGGTTGGTGAGGGGGGTACACTGGTTCAGTTGGGGGTGCTGGTATGTTGGTGACAGTTGTGACAAAGCTCCTCTCAAGTCCTCTTTCTGTGCAAAATCGATTTTGGGCCAGGCGGGGTACGGAAGAGCCGGCCCCCTGTTTCGCTCCGATTTCCATCCCTCTGGCCATGCTCTCCTGGTGTGAGACATGGGAAGTGAGCATGGGAGGGGCTCCAGAAAAATGCTAGGTCATCCCTCGAGGTGGCCATCTGAAGCACCATCGCTGCTCAATGCCTGCCTCATAGTTGGATGTCTTTCTAACTCAGTACAACATCCAGCTTGTTTGAATCATTTCCTGTACTGTAAAGCATCTCCATGTCCTTAATATTAAATGTGGTTTTACCCCCTAACTTAAATGCAGTGACTCAGGATGACAGCATTTGCTCATTGACTGCAAAGGTAAAGACATGGAACTAATTCCATTTGTTCTGTTGTGACCTTTTTACCTTGCCAGGTGATTATAAAAAAGATTTGAATAACTGGATTAGGACATGGTATGCACTTCCTGTTTAACACTTGAAATGGTTTTTAGAGTTGGGCTTTTCCAATCAAGGCCAATGATCTTTCTATTTTTTTTAGTGTGTCTGGTGTGCGTCAGAATGTATTGTTGGCTTTGTCTTTTGTTTGTTTGTGTGTGTGTGTGAGAGTGTGTGAGAGTATGAGAGGGACTGTCCACTGCCTGGTTTGAGTCCACAGCAGAAGGAACAGTGAGTGGGCGATAGGGGTTGTTTGGCCTGTACTGACCTCACCAAACAATAGGCTTGGTCTCCGTGGCGGCAGGATCTCCACGACAACCTGGGAACAAAAGTTGACCGAAGCAGAGAATGCGAGCCAGGGATGACCTTGGTGCTCCGTCGCTGGACATCAGAAGCTGTGTGTGTGTGTGTGTGTGTGTGTGTGTGTGTGTGTGTGTGTGTGTGTGTGTGTGTGTGTGTGTGTGTGTGTGTGTGTGTGTGTGTGTGTGTGTGTGTGTGTGTGTGTGTGTGTGTGTGTGTGTGT
>JACXGM010038377.1:0-10851 GCA_016801145.1 Umbra pygmaea
TGTTTATATTAGCATGCATTCATGTCTGTGCTCTGTTTATATTATTATATTATAATGGCATGCATTAAAGCCCTACATCGTAGGTCTAAAGGTAGAGAGGTAGATCAGTCAGTGTACACTCAACATGCACACACATTTTTCATGTTGGTTGACGTATCTGTATGGGAACCAAAATAATTTTGCCCATATTTTCTTAACCCATAAATGTAACCCTAATCCTATAACATTTATCATAACGTCTGGTCCCCACACTATAGAAAAACTAGGTTCACACACATAGACATACAGAGACACAGTCTCCACATAACATTAATTTGGCACATAAATCAATTTACAAAGTGTAACTCAACTGATTGACCTGTATTTATTATGGGTAACTGTATCTAAATGATTTCACTTAAATCTCTCCTATTCTTGTCCAAATGTAGCTCACTGTCTAATGCAGTATCAAACTGTATTGTTTACTCCTCTATTACATTTGGCTTGGAGTAGTCCCTGGCTACCTTTAAATCTTTTACAAACACAGTCATTTATGAGCATCTACTGTATCTTACATGTATCTATATCTCTGTGTATAACTTAGCTCACAAACATTCATTAGGCAATAAACAAATCATTTCAACTGAAACACTGAAGCACTGCTAGGATGTGTATTTTGGATTACTGTTGTGTAATACCTTCTGCTGTGCTTCCTAATAAACATGGTCCTCCTCTCTGCTGTCAGGACGCAGCAGCCGTTATGCCAGGGTGCAGCTCTCCAGGGGTTCACTGGAGTTTTTCAGGTGAGACTAGGGAAGAGGTGCCAGGTGTTTGGACAGATCTGTGAGCACCAAAGCCCCAGGGAATGCTGGTGAAATGAAACATGCAAAGAGCTATGCAAGTAAGCAGAGAACTAGAATAAAACAATATTGAAGTTCGCTTTGGATGAGTGTCTGCTACTAAATCACTAAAATATAAAATCAGCTTTTATCCCCAAACCAGCGATCTTGTTAGATCTTGCTTTGACTTGAATAGTTCCATTTAACTTCCATTATTTGACAAGGTTTCTGACAGTTATCCTGTTTTGTGAAGTTAAACTGTTTTAATTTTCAAGTCCTCATGGTTGTTGAAAACAGGCAGAACAAGTACAATCAGACAGATTAGAAAGTATGGCATGACTTCAGAGTAATAGTTAAACACTGGAATTGCTTTAAAGGGGAACAATGACAAAGATCTATAATGTGTCTTTGTTTCTAAATCACTTGAAGCAATTATTTCACTCTTTCATCAGACAGCTCTGTCACTCAAGGAAAGCAGGCTCGAGATAGTGGGAGTGCTACGTCTGTAGGTTATATGGCCACATTAATGTGTTAGAACTTTGGGAAATGCCCAGTATTTGAATGAAAAAATTATAATTCTTTCACCCAGAAAAAAACAAAAGGTTTTGGTGGTTTTGGTACACAACTTATACATGTTATATTATACAAGATGCATGGTTTCCAATTGAACTTTTCTGACACCACTGCCAACTACAAGGAAACGCCAGCTAAATGCATCCTGACCTGTTGCTGGGCACATTCAAATGATCAAACAATTCTTCTAACTTCACACTTCAAAAGTTTCTTAACACAACACACTGTACAATTGCTAAAGTCACTTTTATTTTTCCCCATTTTCCTTCCTTCCCAATTCCCGCTAACCCTGCCAACAAGGCAGCTCTGCAACTCCTTGGACAGATCTGTAGGATGGCAAAGGGTGCGCATATGGTTCATCCAACCACATGTCGCCCAGGCGTTGATTCTTTTTACACTGCTCATCCAACACGGAAGCCTTTAGTCAGATCATGCACGGGATGATTACTTTCGCTGACTATACTCCAGTGATTGAATTTACAGGCACCCAAACTGTACGCAGGCAGTCGCTGAAGAGCGATGTAGCAGAATAGATAATCTGATTTATCTAACCCAAATCCCACTGAAAGTAATTATTTGACTGTGTCTTTTATCAGGCAGCACCCTCACTCAGGGAGAGCAGGGTCAAGCTAGATTATTTTGTGAATGGGTTATATGGCTCGGTCCCTACTATTACACTAGATAGGACTTTGTTAAATAACATTTGTGTGAAAAATGTATGTTCTTTCAAACTCAAAACAAAAAATATGAGGAGCCCAAGTGCTTTCGATACACAACATATTTATATTTCAGTTGCATGGTTTCAAGTGTAACATTACTGACATCTCTGTGAGGACTGGTGCTGGGCACGTTCAATAAATAATTTGGAGTAATCAGACCATAATAGAGCTTCATGGTCACAACCATGAGCACTATGTTTGGAGGGGTCAACAAGGCCTATAGTGAAACTAATACCATTCCCACTGTGATGAATGGTGGTGGCTCACTGATGTTGTGGGGTGTGTGAGCTCTAAAGGCACGGGGAACTTTGTGAAAATTGATGTTAAGATGAATGCAACATGTTATCGGACAATATTGGCAGACAATTTGCATACTTCTCTATGAAAGCTGTGCAAAGAACACTCTTGGACATTCCAGCACGACAATTTCCCTAAGGCCAGGTTGACCCTCCAGTGGTTACAGCAGAAAAAGGTGAAGGTCTTAAAGTGGCCATCACAGTCTTATACCTGATCTTATATCACCGAGCCACTCTGGGAGATCTAAAACATGTGGTTTGGTTCATGCAAGAAGACCAAAGACTTCGCATGACCTAAAGGCATTTTGCGAAGATGAATTGGCAGCTATACCACCAGCAAGAATTCAGGGCCTCAGGGGCTTTTTACACAACGATAGATTCCGATAGCTAGCAGCAACATTTTCCAAATCCGCCCAAGCCAATTTTGGGTATAAACTTGGTCTCTCTCAAATTCCACACGACCTCTGGAGGTAGCGTACGCGAGATCCACCTGGGGCTTTTCTAACAGCCCAGTAGAAACACCCACAAACGTGCGATTGTGCTCTGGAGACATGGAAATTAGCTTGAGTGAATTCGTACATGTTACTGAAACGTACAATATGTAGTTTTTGGCCACTAGGGGTCTCTCAATCAAAACAATAGCAAAAGATGTACTTGGATGACGTCGGGAGGTAGCGTGGGATCATGGGTTTTGTTATTGTCGTCAATGACAACCTTCCAATCTAGCGTCTCCGGCAGAAAAAATGTTCACTGACAAAGTAATTTATTGTCAAAAATATTATAACTTAATTCATGTTATGTTTGGTGGTTCCCTGGAACTTAGAGCAACTAAAGCAGTCAAAGGTTATATGACGCCATTGATGGAAGACAAAATGAAAGTCCCGTGTCTTCGAATTATATTACAAATTGCTCTGGATTTGAAAGTTGGTGGAAACCTTTAATAATAAAACATTAGAATAGCCCCATTGCACCTGTCTCTTAAGAGATCTCTCTCTTAACCTAACATGGTAGAAACTTTGTAGCAATAGCAGTGAATGTACAAATCTGCATTCTAATAACACAATAAGGGTAGAAACACAATTTAAGCACCGTTAAAAAAATGCTGCATATGTAAAACATTTAAAAAAATAATAATATAATAAAGTATAAATACAAAAAACATTCATATAGAACATATGTATTCAACTCTAACCCTACGGGGTCCGGAGCCTGCTGGTTTTCTGTTCTACCTCAACATTAATTAGACTCACCTGGTGTCCCAGGTCTAAATAGGTGTCCCAGGTCTAAATAAGTCTCAGATTAGAGGGTTGCAATAAAAAAGGGAGTGGATCTGGCTTCAAGGTCCAGAGTTGAATACCCCTGATATAGAATAACCAACAAGAAGGTCAAAAATAATATAAACAACTTGATAAAACAACCAAAATACAATATCCACAATAGTGTAACATGTTTTTTTATGACAATCTTGTGGTTAGTGTGTTACATCGAGCAATGTAAGTCAAACCATATGGAGCCATACAAATGATTTGAGTCATGACTGAATAGTTCCACGGCATCTCTGAATATCAAAACTGCCATTAATACAGGAAGGATGAATGTTTCAAAAGGCACCCTCCCAAAAAAGTGAGAGTGTGACAAGAACACATAGAAAATTCTATGGGCCCTATTTTAACAATCTATGGGCCCTATTTTAACGATATAAGTGGACGGCGTGAAAAGCATGGTGCAAGTGCGCTTTGGGCGTGTCCAAATCCACTTTTGCTAGTTTGACGACGGAAAAAAAGGGTTGTACTAAGTGTCTTCATTAATTCATAGGTGTGTTTTAAGCGTAACATGCAATAAACCAATCAGAGATTCATCTCCCATTCCCTTTAAAAGCCAGGCGCATTTGGACCTTTTGTGCATTGCTATTATGATGGAGAATTTGCACTGTAATAATTTTATTTGTAATCTTTTGCATGTTTGAGTGCTGCTGCGCTTCCCTGTGTGTGTGCAACAAGCATAGTGTGCACACGCTGTGCATACGCCTAGGTGCATTTGACTATTTGTTGTTAAAATAACAATGACATGCTGCGCCATTGACTTTATAGACCAGGTTTTTGTTGGTCATTGATCACTTTCTAAAGCCTCAAGATAGCAATACACCCAGAATTATACTGAACACACATCCCTGACGGATTTGATATTGTTTATTTATTTACTTGGGACAAGGCACATTAATGAACAATCTTATACTTCTGTACAGACTGTAAATGAGCCAGATTATAGCATAGATGCTAGTTTTCATCTGTAGTCCCAAACCTAACCTGCATGTTTTTCATGGGTGAAACCGGAGCACCCAGAGGAAACCCACACAGACACGGGGAGAACATGCAAACTAGATGGATGTTAGACCAGCACGCCCATGGGCGCAAATATGGGCGCAGGTACATTTGCTATTTAAATGATAGGGGCGCTGGATGGGTACTTGACAACTGCGTCAGTCTTAAACTAGCAAAGACACTTGCATTTAAGCCTTCTGCTGCGTTGCGCCAGGTGCAAGATAGGGCCCTAATTCTGCAACAAGGGAGCAACAGTGTGACCATTCCTCTAGCAGCAATATATTCTGTTGGCAGAAGAAAATAAAATATTTCCAAAATAAAAGCACACACTTGACACACCACAATAATCACTAAAAAATTTCCAAAGTCAACCAAATGCAATGTTTATGATGTTCTTTAGCAAATAAAATGATAATTTAAAAAATAATCTGGATAACCATGGCCTTGTTCACGATCTATTAACTTCACAATGACTCATACATTTTGCAATGCATGGACCTTTGCACCATCATCCATCATGCTGCTAGCAGAACAACAATCCATCATCAACAAGGCAGAAAAAATTGACAGCTAAGTGCATCACAGTCCCACGTTATCTGGAAAGACATGAGAGAAAAAACAGACAAAACGTAATGTTACTTGGTCAATTAACTGCTCAGTACTGCATGAAAAATGTGTTCTACCACAGTCACTCAGCCTACCAGTACAGTGCATCCGGAAAGTATTCACAGCGCTTTACCTTTTCCAAATTTTGTTATGTTACACCCTTGTTCTGAAATGGATTACATTCATTATTTCCCTCAGAATTCTTTTTGTAACTACTTGGTCGGAACGCGGCTTATTATACTAGCAACACAAACTCAGATTTTCCTTTTCAAAATAATAGCACTCGTAATTCATTACAATAATCATTGTTAATTCATTGCATAGTAAGGTAGTTGGTCCATGTGTTGTTATAATTAGTCTATTGTTGGATAAAACAGACTCTAGTGAATATAATTGTGTCACACAAGACACTGACAATATTTTCAATCACATTGTGTGTACAACATATTTATTACTGTTTTAATAAAGTTATTAAAACATGTTAAATTATTTTTTGCTATCACACACCCCTATTGTTTCTTTACACACAATACAATTGCATTTGGTTACAATTCACTAGCTTTATAATGAATTAACAATGAGTATTGTAATTCATACAAGGGTTTGCGTTGCTGGCGTGAACAGTACTTGCGTATAGCTTTGGCCAGTTCAGAGCACGTGCATTTAAAAACTGAGGTCCTGCTTTTGGTGCTAGTAAAAATGTGTAGCCCCAATTTTTGCTCCATCATTTGATGTCAACAACGTGCACATGTACAGGCCAAAGTTTTTGTTGCAGTGATGATGGTGACAAGCTCAGACTCGTGGTAGGCGTCACGTGACCGCTGTATTGTGGCAATGCGGTAACCGTCCCAGCCCTAGTTTCCACATCCTGAATGGAGTGCACCTGTGGTAAATTCAATTGATTGGACATTATTTGAAAAGGCACACACCTGTCTATATAAGGTCACACAGTTAACAGTGCATGCCAGAGGAGCCTCTTTTGACTCGAAGGGCGGGAACGCTGTTGGCAATTCTACGCAGTTACAGTGGATCAAAGAGGTTGGAGGCATGATGTCCTCTTGGGTGTCCACTGCCGTGGAGTTGGAGCAAGAGGAGGGGGCAGTTTGGCTACCGTGGTAGTGGCGGGTCGCGACAGCTGTACCGGGAATGAGGTCGGCATGGAGGGGAGTTTGGATGGGAGTGTGGGAGTTGCTGGTGTGGGGGTAAGTTTTAAGGACTCACAGTATGTACTGAGGAAGAAGAAGCGTGCATGGAAGAAAGAGAGTGGTGAGTGTAGTTCGGGTGAGGGACAAAAGAGGCACTTTGCAATTCATCTGTTCACTCTTCATGACATACTGGAATATATGCAAATTACCACCCACAACACTGCTGGAAAATCATTGTAATCAACTCAACCTACAATCAAAAAATCAAGAAGCTGTAAGAAAAGTTTATTTAACAAAGATTATTTGAAACCTGTGACGAACAACCTGTTTGTATAACAAGCGTCTATATGGCTTACGTGGATGTTGTTAAAGAACATTATATCAAAAATATTTTCCCATCAAATGACCAACAACACTTCAATAAGTCCCACTGATTTACTTAAAGTCTTTGTATCTGAATGCTGCAAAATTTCAGAGAAAGGCAGCCATCATTGACGATTCTAGACCCTATAATTTCATCTCAGCCCCCTGAAAAAGTAAATATATTATTTTCTGAAATCCATTCACGTACTGTTTTAAAACATAGTTGAGCACTCTTTACAGACCATTTTCTATGTTTACAAACATTGACTTGAGAGTAATTTGAATATTTATTTAACACTTTATTAAAGTAGAAATATGATTATGATGCTTATTTGGATGTGAACCTTAAAATATGTTTGTGTTGTTGTCAACAATCTACTGCATTACAGCTAAAGCTACACACACCAATTTCCTCATGCTAGCTATGCTACCAGTTGATTCAAATAGCCTGTAGCCAATAACAATCACGTTTTAACATCTAAAAGGACCATTTGTAAATGTTAATCAGCAAAACCCACTTAATGCAATACACATCACATGCACCTGTGCAGAGTTCATTGAAGAAAAGGCGGTAGGTGCACTATGTACACTGATTGGATTCTATCCAAGGTCCAATTCTTCCTCAAATTACTTTTCAGAGCAATTACAGTTTGTCACTTGCAAAGTCCTTCACAATCCATCACTTCATTGCTATGAAACAGTGGCTAGAGGCCTCAGTAGATCAAACTGATTTAGGAGTGACAGACAGAGAAGGTATGTCTATAACTGCAGCTCATCTACAACATGTGCTCATTTATGACTACGAAACAGTTAAGACTTCTAATTATTTGGAATAAGCTTTCAAAGTAGGTTAATCAAAGCCTTTGTTATGGCAACATGATCAATTAATTCCCTGACAGAATACATTTGTGTTCACAACCCTGTAAGTGGTTTAATCTTTTTTATTTTTTTATTGATCCATTAAGAAGCATTTTCCTCTCTCCTAACTCTCAAAAAAAAGAAAGAACATTAACTCAAAGTACAGAAAGATATTGATCAAGAGGCAAAACAGCCCCTTTTGGGACTCATTAGCAATGTTTCTTGAATCTCTAGCCAGATCTGCAGATAACATTGTGGAATATTCCACAGTAGTAATAACACTATAATATCAACAAATGCATCCTGATTTTCCTCTCTTCCCAATTCCCACCAACCCTGCTTGTCGGCAGCTCTGCCACTCCCTACAACCACATCGTCCAACCACATGTTGCCCGAGGATTATGTTCACCGACTATACTTCCACGATTGAATTTACAGGTTCCCAGTCTAAACACAAGGAGTCACTGGACAGCAACGTGGCAGGATTGAAAATCAGACCTATTTTTTATCAAATCCCGAGCAGCACTATGCCAATTTGCGCTGCCTTGTGCAGTAGGCCTGGGGAAAGTCAGAGAACCCATGGTCAGGCTCAATCCCATGTCCATCCATTGGAGATGTTGTCCAAATAGTTACTATACAAATATTTCCTAATCAAAAACAATGGAAAAACACAAATACCATTAGGAAGGAGTAAGTGCCAGACTTATCTAAGAAAATGTATCATGCAGTCTCAGTGCTTTGCAGATGATACTCAACTATTCTACCACGTCCCCCCAGACACCACAGTAAGAATGTGCAGCTCTGCTTGCAAACTCAACCCTGACAGAACTGAGATGTTCTTCTGTGGGAAGGCCTTTTTAGGGTCAGTGCCTCCCTCCCAGAGTGCAATTAAACCTTGCAGTGATCCTGGAAAATACCCTGTAATTCTCTGCTAACATCAAGCCTGAGGTTTTTTCCTGCAGGCTCATGCTTTATAACATTGCAGAGTACAACCTCACCACATCCAGTTAGCAGCACAGGAGGTCATCCAGTCACTCGTTGTCTTACATCTGGATTACTGCAACTCACTCTTGGTTGGACACCCAGCGTGGGCCACCAAACCACTACAACTCATTCAGAGTTCAACCTTCCCAAGTTCCGACGTCACCCCACTTCTACACACGCTCCACTGGCTTCCGGTTGAAGCTTGTATCCACTACAAGGCCATGGTGTTCGCCTACAGAGCCACAAGATCTCCTCCTCCTCACCGTCAGGCAATGCTCAATCCCTACATCCCTTTTTGGCTTTTCATTCTGCCACCACTGGGCTCCTGGTCGTCCCATGCCTTCGGGAAGTCCACTACTGATCCACCCAGTCAAGTGTTCTCTGTCCAGGCAACCAGCTTCCACTGGAGGCTAGAACAACAGTCTCTACCCTTCTTTAGGAAACATCTGTACATTTTCCTTTTCAATGACAACCTAAATTAGTTCCATGCCCACCACATCTGTTGTATTTTTAAAAATGATTTGTTTACTTGTATAATCCTCTTTCCAGAACAGACTTTTGCCAATTCACTGTTTCAAATATTGAATGCTCTTAGTACTGCGTTGGGGTTTTATCACTTACAGTAGTTTCTCTAAAATGTGTGCACTTACTGTAAGTCACCCTGGGTATGAGCGTTTGCTAAATGACTAAAATGTAAATGACTAAAGGTAAACCATCATGCAAAGTATAAACAATACAGGGTGAAAGTGGAGCTCTACTACTGTATATCAGCTCTTATGCTCGCTGAATGTGGCAGTGATTACAAACAATGACAGACTAAAAACGGAAAGCTAATTATGCAACACCCAGCAATGCTGACCACCCGAATTAGGTAAATACCATTTGTGCTTGATTTGACAGCAATACTAAGCTAAATACAGGAGACCCTGAGATTCCAGAGGACCAGGTCATCACCAGGGTAACCACCCTCTGTAGCTGAAGTGAGTAGAAAGTTAAAACGGGTTAAAGCTCACAAGGATGCAGGTTTAAAAGTAGATTCTTCATATAATATGAAATATTATGATATATCAGTATGATTGGTTATTGCTGTGTAATTTGTTCATTACTGTGATCCTTTTAGAATAATTAAAATTAATTAACTTCATATGAATGTTCATTTATTAATGATCAGCTATTATTTTTATTCCCAAGACACCGCAGCTTTTTATGTCTCAGGGTTTGAAGCAAAAGATCTTCTCATTACTGTGGTATGTGAAGGCCAGAGTAGGACTGAGGCAGGAATCCTGTATCTCCTCACAATTACTGATGTATTATTATAGATAATGCTTGCATTTCCAAACAGCCTCCTGTAATTAAATCTCTGACACTGACCTGACAAAATAAGATAACATGGCAAGGGTGAGGAGTGTTCTCTCCTTCTTAGTTCAGAAGTGATCAGTAGACTTGTTTTCATGGGAATGAATAAATGAATGTTACTGTTGTCTCAGAGGTCAGCGAGTTGATAGAACCACATTGCCATCTAGCGAATAGAGAATCTACTTTATCCTACAGTGAAGTGCCTTACTTATAGTTTTGGATTCAGAAGACTCTTGGCTACAAGACAAAATCAGTCAAACCAACCTTTTGAAATAGTGATTTTCATGCATGATCATACATACATACATACATACATACATACATACATACATACATACATACATACATACATACATACATACATACATACATACATACATACATACATACATACATACATACATACATACATACATACATACATACATACATACATACATAAATACATACTTAAGTTTTAATCTGTATTAATTACATGTAAACCATGATGAACATCAGCATCACTTTAGTGTAAAATCCATATTGGCATCCCCCCAGGTGTTGAGAAACAATGTAACAAAGTTTGGGAGACATACAAATAAAAACATCAAACACTGTATTTTACACACACACGCACAACACACACACACACACACACACACACACACACACACACACACACACACACACACACACACACACACACACACACACACACACACACACACACACACACACACACACACACACACACACACACACACACACACACACACACACACACACACACACACACACACACACACACACACACACACACACACACACACACA